>ML368304.1:383-193915 GCA_005239525.1 Nicotiana knightiana | reverse complement strand
TATATATATATATATATATATATATATATATATATATATATATATGGATCGAGCTGCACGCCGAAACGGTTATTATATGATATCTATTGAGCGTGAGGTATGAGTATGAGTGCTGATTGACGAGAGATGAGTCACGAGTGGCCGAAAGGCTTTATGTTTGAGTGACATTGTGCCCGAGGGGCTTATTCGCTATGAAACTACTATTTTCACTCTTCTTCGCATTTGTGCCTCTAAACGATAAATGTTGAACAAATGTTTTACATAGGATTTGAAAAGGGAAATTGGAGTTTATGAAACTTTCGGAACGTAGATTCCTTACTTGATTTATTGATTTCTATTGTTATTTCGTATATGATATTTACATGATTTTAAAATCTCGTCACTGTACTCAAGTCCTTATTTATATTTGTTACTTACTGAGTTGGTGTACTCACGTTACTCCCTGCACCCTGTGTGCAGATGCAGGCGCCCGGATCGAGTGAGACTCGGTTGTTCTCAGTGGAGCTTATTGGAGACTGTGAGGTAGTTGCACGGTGTTTGCAGTCCCACCCTTCTCCCTCTCATTTTTGTTGCTATTTACATTTTTCCTAGACTTGATGTATTATGGAAATACCGTGTCAGATTCTATGCCATATTTAGTGCTCATGACCGTTGACTCCGAGTTTTTGGGATTTTTTTGCAGATGTTTTCATCGATTATCCGCAGATTTTGAAATACTAAACGTGCAAGATTTTTGATAAATTACGTTATTATTTTAAATGGAAAGTAGCTTGTATTATGTTCAGTAAATTGGCTATCCTAGTACCACGATAGGCGCCTCTCGTATCAGCTTCGTATTCTTATGACCAGAGAGAGGGTATCGGTTGCTACTTTTGAGTAGGTTGTTGATATTACCCGAGAGATTGAGTCGGTTCGTCGCCAGGAGCGAGATGAGTGGGAGGCAAAGAGGCCTCGAGGGTTTGGTAGTTATGGTGGTGTTCCTTCGGGGGGTCAGTTCCAGCACTACAGGGGTCGTCCGTTCAGGCAGGCTCAGTCAGGTTATTCAGGTTATTGTGGTGGATCCGCTGGTCGTGGTCCTCATAGTTCTCATCAGGGTCACCCATCATTCATTGCTCTTCCAGTCCAGAGATCGTCTCGAGCACCATCGGTTCAGGACTCATCTCTACCTAAATTTCCAGAGGCTATCCTCGTGCTAGGGGTTCCCTTCAGTCCCTGTCTCCAGCACCGGGGAGTTGTTACGATTGTGGGGATTTTGGGCATATGAGGTGGCAATTTCCTCGTTTTCTTGGGGGTCCTCTCAGCAGAGTAGTCTGCCCTCGACATCAGTTCCAGTTGCTTCACCACCCGCCCAGGCTGCGAGGGGTGGGGGTCAGGAAGCTAGAGGCCTCCCTAGAGGGGAGGTCGATTCGGTGGGGGTCAGGCCTTGTTTTATGCACTTCCAGCCAGACCAGATGCTATGGCCTCAGATGGAATGATCACATGTATTGTTTCAATTTGTCACCGAGATGCTATAATGTTATTTGATCCTAGTACCACGTATTCCTATTTTTCATCATATATTTCCCATTTTCTAGATATGCCCCACGATTCCCTAGTCACATATGTGCATGTGTCGACTCCGGTGGGCGATACTATTGTTGTAGACCGAGTGTATCGGTCATGTGTTATATCTATTGGGGGTATGGAGACCCGAGTGGATCTTCTATTGCTTAGCATGGTTGACGTTGATATGATATTGGGCATGGATTGGCTATCTCTATGTTATTCTGTTTTAGATTGTCACGCTAAGAATGTGACCTTACCAATGCCGGGATGTTCGCGAGTCGAGTGGAGAGGTTCTATTGATTATGTGCCTAGTAGGGTGCTTTCATAACTGAGGGCTCAGCGTATGGTAGAGAAAGGATGTCTATCATATTTGGATTTTGTGAGGGATGTCAGTGCTGAGACTCCCATTATCGATTCTATACATGTAGTCCGCAATTTTCCGGACGTGTTTCCTTTAGGTCTGTCGGGCATGCCGCCGACAGGGATATTGATTTTTGCATTGAGCAGGTGCTGGGCACTCAGCCTATTTCTATTCCACCGTATCGTATGGCACCAGCGGAGTTGAAGGAATTGAAAGAGCAGCTTCAGGAACTCCTAGAGGAGGGGTTCATTCTGCCTAGTGTGTCACCTTGGGGTGTACCGGTGTTGTTCGTGAAGAAGAAAGATGGTTCCATGAGGATGTGTATTGACTATAGGCAGCTGAACAAGGTTACAGTCAAGAATAAGTATCGTCAGCCTCGCATTGATGATTTGTTTGACCAACTTCAGGGAGCTAGGGTGTTCTCTATGATTGACTTGAGATCCGAGTACCATCCCCTAAAGATTTTGGATTCAGATGTTTCCTAGATGGCTTTCAGGACCCGTTGTGGCCACTATGAGTTTTTGGTCATGTCTTTTGGGTTGACCAGTTCCCCAGCAACGTTCATGCATTTGATGAACAACGTATTTCATCCATATTTGGATTCCTTTGTTATTGTGTTCATTGATGACATCCTGGTATGTTCCCATAGCCAGGAGGAGCATGCTCGACATTTGAAGGTTGTATTGTAGAGATTGAGGGAGGAGAAGCTTTACGAAAAGTTTTCCAAGTGTGAGTTTTGGCTGGGCTCAGTAGCTTTCTTGGGACACGTGGTTTCCAGTGAGGGTATTCAGGTAGATCTAAAGAAGGTAGAGGCAGTGCAGACTTGGCCCAGACCATCCTCAACTACAGAGATTAGGAGCTTCCTTGGTTTGGCGGGGTATTACCGTCGCTTTGTGGAGAGGTTTTCTTCTATTGCTTCACCCTTTACCAAATTGAATATGAAAGGTACTTTGTTCGGGTGGTCAGCCGAGTGTGAGGAGAGCTTCCAAAAGCTCAATACGGCTTTGACCTCAGCTCCAGTGTTAGTATTGCCATTAGCTTCAGGTTCTTATACCGTGTATTGTGATGCCTCGAGGATAGGCATTGGTTGTGTTTTGATGCAGGAGGGTAGGGTGATTTCCTATGCCTCGCGCTAGTTGAAGACTCGTGAGAAGAATTACCGGTGCATGATCTCGAGCTAGCAGCCATTGTTCACGCCTTGGAGATTCGGCGTGATTATTTGTATGGGGTTCATTGTGAGGCTTTTATTGATCACCGTAGCCTGCATCACTTGTTTAAATAGAAGGATTTGAACTTGCGTCAGAGGATATGGTTGGAGCTTCTCAAGGACTATGATATCACGATTCTATACCATCAGGGGAAGGCCAACGTAGTGGCCGTTGCCTTGAGTCGCAGAGCAGAGAGTTTGTGGAGTCTAGCATATCTCCAGCAGCATAGAGACCATTAGCACTTGATGTTAAGGTCTTAGAGGTCCAGCTGGTGAGGTTGGGTCTATCGGAGCCCCGTCGGGTATTGGCTTGTGTAGCCTCCAAGTCTTCTCTTTATGACCGAATCAGAGAGCGACAGTTTGATGACCCACACTTTCTCATTCTTCAGGATAGGGTCCGGCGAGGTGATGCCAGGGATGTAGTTATTGGCGATGAGGGTGTTATGAGGATGCATGGTCGGATATGTGTGCCTAATGTAGATGGGCTTCGGGATTTGATTCTTGAAGAGGCCCATAGCTCGCGGTATTCCATCCATCCGGGTGCCGGGAAGATGTATCAGGATCTGAGGCAACATTATTGGTGGAGGTGGATGAAAAAGGATATTGTTGGATTTGTAGCTCAGTTTCTCAACTGCCAGCAGCTCAAGTACGAGCATCAGAGACCAGGTGGATTACATTAGAGTTTGGTTATTCCTGAGTGGAAGTCGGAGCGGATCACCATAGACTTTGTAGTTGGACTCCCACAGACTTCGAGGAGGTTTGATGTTATATGGGTTATTGTGGATCGACTGACTAAGTCCGCGCACTTCATTCCTGTTAGTACTACTTATTCTTCGGAGTGGCTAGCTGAGATTTACATCAGGGAGATTGTTCGGTTGCATGGTGTTCCGGTTTCCATCATTTCTCATAGAGGTACTCAGTTCACATCACAGTTCTGGAGGTCCGTGTAGAGAGATTTGGGTACTCAGGTTGAGTTGAGCTTGGATTTTCACACTCAAACGGACGGGCAGTCCGAGCGTACTATCGAGATTCTATAGGACATGTTATGCGCTTGTGTTATTGACTTTGGGGGTTCATGGGACCAGTTTCTTCCACTCGCGAAGTTCGCATATTATAATAGTTATCAGTCGAGCATTCAGATGGCTCCATATGAGGCTTTGTGTGGGAGGAGGTGTAGATCTCCGTCGGTTGGTTTGAGTCGGGTAAGGCTAGACTCTTATGTACGGATTTGGTACAGGACACTTTGGATAAGGTAAAGTTGATTCAGGAGCGACTTGGCACGGTGCAGTTGAGGCAGAATATTTAAGCGGACGGGAAGGTACGGGATGTATCTTTCATGGATGGGGAGAATGTCTTGCCGAAGGTGTCACCCATGAAGGGTGATATGCGGTTTGGGAAGAGGGGCAAGTTGAGTCCCTAATTCATTAGGCCTTTTGAGGTGCTTCAGAGGGTTGGAGAGGTGGGTTATAGACTTTCCTTGCCACTTATTTTGTCGAGCGTGCATCCAGTATTTCATAATTCCATGCTTCGGAAGTATATTGGTGACCCGTCTCATGTTTTGGACTTCAGTTCGGTCCAACTTGAGGGTGATATGTCTTATGAGGTAGAGCTAGTAGCTATTTTGGGTCGTCAGGTCAGAAGGTTGAGGTCTAAGGATATAGCTTCAGTGAAAGTGCAGTGGAGAGTGTAGCAGATGGAGGAGGCCACCTGGGAGACCGAGCGGGAGATACAGAGAAGATATCTCCACCTATTAGAGACTCCAAGCATGTTTCTAGACCTGTTCGAGGACGAACGTTTGTTTAAGAGGGTAGAATGTAACGACCTGAATGGTCGTTCCGAGAGTTTAGCCCTATTTTTCTCATTTCCGCTTCATTCTTGTTTGGTTCAACTCTTTTGTGTTTCCTTGGGTTGATTGGTTAGGGTTTGGATTTGGTTGTGGTGAGAAATGAGAGACTTTGTCTCTTCGATTGGTGATTTAGTTGGAAAAGTCAACCGAAAGTTGACTTGTGGGTAAATGATACCGGAATATGGTTTTTGTGGCTCAGCTAGATTCATTTTGTGATTTGTGACTTAGGAGTGTGTTCGGAATGTCATTCAGAGGTCCGAAGTAGAATTAGGCCTGAATTGGCAAAATTGGATTTTTGGCGATTTCCGGTTGGCAGTGGAAAATTAGCTATCGAGTTCGGAGTGGAATTCCGAAAGTTGGAACAGGTCCGTAGTGTCATTTAAGACGTGTGTGCAAATTTGGATTTGATTTGGTGTTTTGATGTTATTTTTAGCGTTCTGAGGGTTCGACTAGGTTGGTATATTGATATATGTCTTGTTGGTACTTTTGGTTGAGGCCCCGAGGGACTCGAGATTGATTTCGGATGATTTCGGAAGGTTGGAAGTTGGAAAAAATGCGAGAAATGGCTGCTAGTACAGGCCTTCTGGTGTGGCCGCACTTGCGGCCGGGGATCCGCATGTGCAAAGGCGCAGGTGCGGAACACCTTGTGCAGATATGGAAAGAGAAACCTGGCCTGGGAGCGCAGGTGCGGAAGTCTGGTCGCACCTATGGGCCCGCAGGTGCATGTTGAGGACCGCAGATGCAGAAATTTGGCGTGAGAATCGCACTTGCGAGGAATATTCCGCAGGTGCGGCGCCGCAGGTGCGAGATTGCTGGGCAGAACCTATATAAGGTTGCCTTCACGAATTTTCACTCTTTGTTTTTACCATTTTTGACGGATTTTGGAGCTTTGAGCTGGGATTTCAAGGGGGAATCAAGTGTATTAAGTGAGGAACTTTGTATCTTGTGTTTATGACGATTATCCCATTGTTTAATCATGTTTTAGTGGAGAAATTTGGTAGATTAGAGCTCAGAATTTGAGAGTATAAATTGGGGATTTGATGGGCCAGTTGGGGTCTGATTTTGATCTATTTGGTATGCATGAACTCGTGAGAGCGTAAGAATTCTAGTTTTGTGATTTTTATCGGAATTCGAGACGTGACATGTTTGGCCAATTTCGGGATATTTGATGTAAATTGGATATTTTCGAGTGGGCTTTGTCCCTTTAGCATATTTTGATGATATGAATCCGTTTTGAATAGATTCGGAGCGCGTTGAGGCTGAATCGAGGGGCAAAGGCATCGCAAAGTAGTTTTCTTCAGGTTTGAGGTAAGTAACGAACGTAAATCTTGACCTGAAGGTATGAAACCTCGGTATTTCGTATTGTTTTGATAAACGAGGTGACACACATTCTAGGTGACAGGCGTGTGGGCGTGCTCCGGTTGGGATTGTGACTTGGTCCGTCCCATAGCGACTATTTAAGCCGCGTATTTGATTTGAAATCACATGATACTCCATGTTTTAGAGATTTATACTATATTTTGGGTTGTATGTCATGTTTGGGGCCTTGTGCCGACCTATTTGGAGCCTCAAGGGTGTTTTACTACTATTCTCACACTAGTTTTTTGATAGAAAATATAACCTTACTCATGATTTATACTGTTTATTTTTCATTCCTGTTTATCACCCTGTTTTGAAACAAATGAAAGATATTTTTGGGCTAAGTCCCCATTTTTGTGGTGAGTTGCCTGAGTGGCTTGTGAGGGTGATGACTGAGCAAGGCCGGGAGACGGATTTGTGAGGATAGTGATGGATCGGGCTACACGCCGCAACGTTATATACATATATACATATATATTGGATCGGGCTGCACGCCACAATGATATATATATATATATATATATTAGATCGGGCGGTACGCCGTAGCGATATTGGATTGGGATGCACGCTGCAGCGATATAGAGCTTGGGTTGTAGGAGCCCCTCCGGGGTTTGTACACCCTCAATGAGTGCAGTCGACTATTTATGGATCGGGCTGCACGCCGCAACGTTTTATATATATGTATATATATATATATATGGGGTCGGGCTGCACACCGCAACAGTTATTATATGATACCTATTGAGCGTGAGTGCTGAGTATGAGTGCAGATTGATGAGAGATGAGTCACAAGTGACTGAGAGGCTTGCCGAGAGGCTTTATTTGTGAGTGACATTGTGCCCGAGGGGCTTATTTTCTATGAAACTACTGTTTTCACTCTTCTTTTCATTTCTGCCTCTAAACGATAAATGTTGAATAAATATTTTACATGGGATTTGAAAAGGGAAACTGGAGTTTATGAAACTTTCGGAACGTAGATTCCTTACTTGATTTTTTGATTTCCACTGATATTTCCTATATGATATTTACATGATTTTAAAAGCTCGTCACTGCACTCAAGTCCTTATTTATATTTGTTACTTACTGAGTTGGTGTACTCACGTTACTCCCTGTACCCTATGTGCAGATCTAGGTGCCCGGATCGAGTGAGGCTTAAATGTTCTCAGTGGAGCTTATAGGAGACTGTGATGTAGCTGCACGGCGTTCGCAGCCCCACCCTTCTCCCTCTTATATTTGTCGTTATTTACATTTTTCCTAGACTTGATGTTTTATGGAAATACCGTGTCAGATTTTGTGTCCTATTTAGTGCTCATGACTGTTGACTCCGGGTTTTGGGGATTTTTGTGCAGATGTTTTCATTGATTATCCTCAGATGTTGAAATACTAAACGTGCAAGATTTTTGATAAATTGTGTTATTTTTTAAATGGAAAGTACCTTGTATGATATTTAGTAAATTGGCTAGCCAAGTACCAGGATCGGTGCCATCGCGGCCAGTGTGGATTTGGGGTCGTGAAAAAATTACTCCAAACCAATCTAAGACACGTCTCCAAACATTCACACAAGTTTAAAAAATCATATGAACTTTCTTGCATGATCAAAATACTAAAATAACATCTAGAACCACGAATCGGACATCAAAACGCATGGAATTCAAAAGGAAAACTCAAAAACTCTAGCATCACATAAAGCGTCCGGGGATACGCCCAAGTCAATTCCGGCAAAACATTAGGCTACGAATCATCTTTCGGTAAAACAAGTTAAATAAACTTAGGGACCTCCAAATTTAATTCCGGGCATACATCCAAGTCAAAAATCACGATATGAACCTATCAAAGTAATCAAAACACCGTTCCTGGGTCGTTTTCATAAAAGTCGAACTTCGGTCAATATTTCCAGCTAAGGCTTCTAAACCAAGAACCAAATGATCCAAATCATTCTAAAACATCCCAGAAATAAAACTAACTATACCAGCAAGTCATAAAACTACAAATACATATACGGGAAGCTTCAAAATGGGAAACAAGGTACAAAGACCCAAAATAACCGGTCGGATTGTTACAAAGACAAAGAAATAAAAGCTACCTCGGGTAAAGTTCGGTCATAACCAACACATACGCCTGCGTACACACTCGTCACCTTATGTACACGTCGTTCACATAATACACACATTGCAATTAGACTAAATACTAAGGGGTCCCTCTTCCTCAAGGTTAGGCAAGACACTTATCTCAAATTAACCAAAGAGGTACTCTAAAAGTCCCTTCCCTCATGAATAAACCTTCGAAAATGCTCGAATCTAGCCACAACAACTTAATAATATGATTAAAAGCCATAAGAAAACAAGTCTAAACGATAAAGCTACGATATTGGTTCAATTATGCAAAGTTAATCCAAAAAGTCAACTCAAGACCTGCACCATGAATCCTAACCAAACTTACAAATTCCGAACACCCATTTAAATATGAGTCCAACCGTACTAATTTAATCCAATTCTGACCTCAAATCGACCTTCAAATCGTCAAATTTTATTTAGAGAAGGTTTTACTAAAATCCCCAATTTTCCTTACTTAGATTCATCAATTAATTGCTAAAAACAAGGATGGAATAATGAAATATAACTAAATTCGAGTCAAGAATACTTACCTCAATCCAAATCGTGGAAATCCTTATCAAAATCGCCCGAATCCGAGATCTATAACTCAAAATGCGATAAAATAACAAAGCCCTCGAAATAGAGTACTATATAAGTTTTCTCAGACGTCCTCTTCGCAATCACAGGGCCTAATTTACAATCGTGAAGAACAAATCATAAGCTACCTAAAAACATTCTTCGCGAACACAGTCTATTGCATGTGAACGCGACCCTTCAGCTCAATTCACATACGCGAATGCGATCTCCCGCACGCGAATGCGAAGGACAACCACCGGCTCCCTTTCAAGATTTTCTTATACGCAAACGCGAGAGCATAGGCACGAATGTGATGACCACAACTCATCTATGCTCCGCAAACGCAACTATATCATTGTGAACGCGGTGACAAAACATCAACCTCCCAGATAACACTTTGCAATCATGACCCTTCTTCCGCAATCACGATAAACACAAGATCAGCAGAACATCTACAATACAAACATGAGTGAAGATGATCAGAAACTCATCCAAAACATACTCGAGCCCCCCGGGACCCTGTCCAATCACACCAACTAATCCCAAAACATAATGCAGACCTACTCGAGGCCTCAAATCACATCAATTCAAGTCTACTAAACTTTCAACTTCTAAAACTCACGCTAAACCATATGAAATCAATTCAAAATAACCTCAAATTTTTCATGCAAGTCCCAAACGACACAATGGACAATACCGACTCCCGAAACTGCAATCCGAGTACGATACCCACAAAGTCAACTCTCGGTCAAACCTATCAAATTTCCAAACCTTCAACTATCTAATTGCTACAAATTCAAGCCCAAACAACCTAGGAGCCTCCAAATACATATCCAAATGTACGCTTAAAATAAAATCACCATACAGACCTAATGGAACAATCAAATCTCTGATTCATGATCAAATACGTAAAAGTCAAACTTGGTCAACTCTTTCAATTTAAGGCTTCAAAAATGAGATTCATTCTTCCAAATCAATCCAGAACCGCTTAACCGAAAACGACCACACTTGGAAGTTATAATACATTATATGAAGCTACTCGCAACCTTGAACCACCGAACAATAATGCAAATGATCAAAATGACCGATCGGGTCGTCACAATTTTTGATAAATAATTTCTAAAAATAAATTTTAGATTTGAGAGTCGATTTGGACTCTGTTTTAAAAACTAAATCATATATTTTGAATCACGGGTTATGGATAGTCGAGATGTACCCCTCGACTCTGGTTTTGACTAGTGGGCCGGGGGTTGACATTTTTGGAAATCGGTAAAGATTTCAACTTTATTAATTAAAATTAATTTCTTTTGCATTGCTTGATATTACTGAGTCATTTTTTTCTAGATTTGAGCGGGACAGAGGTGATTTTTTAAGGTAAGGCATTTTTAGAGTATTGATTTGGCCTAATTGATGTAAGTATCTTGCCTAACTTTGTGAGGAAGAATAACCCCTTAGGATTTGGTCTAAATTGTGCATTTGTGTTATGTGAAACGTGTACATGAGGTGACGAGTGTGTACACGGGCGTATGTGTGGTATATGACTGGACTAGAACTTTGGCTATAACATGCCTTGAATTGAGGTTGTTTGTTATATGAAGCATGTTTTATTGTCGAATACTCCCCGTACTCTTATGTTATTGTCATGTTCTTTTGCACCTTGTTGTTGATCCATGGTTTATATCTTGATATGACTTTGGGTATTGTTTTTTTTGTGATATATTGGAACACGTGAACATGTTATGGGGGTTGATTATTATTGTCTAGAGTATAACGGTGGCAAGATGCGCATGCGGTGATATAAGGGAAGCATTTCATTGTGATATGCATTCGGCGAGATAAGGGTGATTATATGTGTATGCAGAGACATAAAATAGGCATTCCATTATTTATGTGCATGTGGAGACATAAGGGTGGATTTGTTTTTGATGTTATGAAATATACTGGGGTGTTCCTTTGATGTGGTTCATTTGTCGGAATCGGGGTTGATATTTTAATCACACACTTGTTTCTTAAGTATTTCTGCCTTGTGCGTTATGAGTTGTTGGTTGATTTACGATGTGCTATCACATGTCTTGTTCCCTTTGATATTTTGTTGGCAAAAATAGATTATTCTACATTGAGTCATTGTTACACACTATTCTAGTCTGTTGATAATTGCTCTGTTATGTATTCCATTGTCAGTTTTATTTTGATATTTTGCACAGGTTATTGACTAGTAAGTGTCATGACTTGAAACTCATTGCTACTCCACAGAGGTTAGTCTTCATACTTACTAGGTGCCGACTGTCGTGTACTCATACTACGCTTCTGCACATTCTTTATGCGGATCCACGTACTTCGGATCGAGTTGATCATTAGGAGGCGTACTAGAGTTGTTTGGATACTTCAAGGTATCCCTGTTGTTCTGTTCGCAGGCCTCAAAGTCACCATGTTTACTTTCTTTCCCATAGGTTATGTATTCAAAACAATATTGTACGCTTTGAGACTTGTTATATATTCCTTGTAGAACTTATGACTCAGAATTATCGGGTTTGGGGATGATAACTATTGTACCTCCGTTTGGATGTGTTATGGCATTTCTCAGTTTTTATTAAATTTTGAAATTGTTATATTTTGATTGGAATCGTATGTGATAGGCTTACCTAGTCTTAGAGACTAGGTTCCATCATGATCCCTTTGGCGGGGTTTTTGGTCGTGACAATGAGAGATTATGTCAAAATATATCACCAAAAGATTAATTATTTACAGGTACATGTAGTAAGTAAAGATGGGTATTTGTGGTAAAATGTATGTAAAGAAGCTAATCAAATAAAATGACGTAGAAGAAGGAGTTGTATCAAACATGAATGAATAAACGATAAAGAAATTATATTAACAAATAAGATATTTAACAATTGAATTAAAGAATTGGTCTATCGAATAAAGTTAAAGAAATTAATTTATGTGTAATGACCCGGTCAGTCATTCCGAGAGTTTAGCCTCGTTTCTCCTATTCTGTTTCATTTTGTGTGGTTCAAATCTTGGGTGTTTTGTTGGGATGGTTGGCTCGGATTTGGAGTGGTCGTGGTGAGAATTGAGACACTTAGTCACTTAAATATGCCTAACAGTTGAAAAAGTCAAATGAGAGTTGCCTTATTGGTAAACAACCTCGGAATATAGATTTTATGACTCGGATAGCTTTGTTAGGTGATTTGGGAATTAGGAGTGTGTTCGGAATGTGGTTTTGATGTCCTGTGTAGAATTAGGCTTTAATTGGCGAAATTGAGTTTTTGGCTGTTTCCGGTCAGCAGTGAAACATTAGCTATCGGGGTCGGAATGTAGTTCATAAAGTTGGAATAGTTTAATAGTGTCATTTTGGATGTGTGTGCAAAATTTCAGGTCAATCAGATGTGTTTTGGATGGTTTCGGTATCTTTGGCGAAATTTAGAAATCTCAAAATTCATAGGCTTGAATCTGATGTGATTTTGGTGTTTTGGCATTGTTTTGGGTATTTCGAAGGCTCGACTAAGTTTTAATAAGGTTATGGGACGTGTTGGTATGTTTGGTTAAGGTTCCGAGGGCCTTGGGTGTGTTTCGAGAGGTTAACGGATCAAGTTCTGATGTTGAAAATTACAGATTTTGCTGGTGTTCAGTTCTGGTTTTCTTCTATACGATCGCAAGGGTAAGGATTATCGAATAGGCTTGTCTGAGGTAGTATCTTATTTGTTTTATGTGACCGCGTTTGGGGAGGCTGCGATTGCATGGTCTATGGGAGCGTCTGCTATGTGATCGCGTTTAAGGATTGTGCGATCACATAGGGAGTGAGGCGCGTGTGGGGGCTGTGTGTTAGTTTTGTGCGAATGCGTGGGGTAAGGTGTGATCGCATAGAGACGGTTTGGTCTGTGCTTCAGGAACGCGGGTTCTGGAACGCGAACGCACTGAGGAAATAATAGGGTCCTAGGCAGTATATTTTAAAAAGCCATATCCGCTATTTTTGGCCCACTTTTTACCATTTTTTGACGGATTTGAGGCTTTTAAGAGAGATTAAAGAGGGAATCAAAGGGGAAACACTTGGAGGTAATATTTTTGACTTCATAACTCAATTCTATGTTGACTTCTAAGTAATTAAACCTGAAATTTGTTGGATTTAAACCCAAAATTGGGGAAGTTAGGGCATGAGAAATTTGAGACTTTAATTGAGTAATTGAAGGGGCTATTGTGGTCCGATTTTGATGTTCTTGGTATGTATAGACTCGTGGGAGGATAAGGATTCCGATTTTGTAATTTTTATCAAATTTTGAGACGTGAGACCGGGGGTCGGGTTTGGCCAATTCCATGATTTGTGCCTAATTGTGATAATTTTTTAATGGGTTTCGTCTCCCTATCCTAGTTTAATGTTATTAATCTTGTTTTGGATAGATTCAGAGCTTTTGGAAGCCGATTCGAGGGGCAAGAGTATCGCGGAGTAGTTTTCGGGATGATTTGAGGTAAGTAATGACTGTAAATCTTGTACAGATGGTATGAAATCCTGAACATCGTATTTTCTCACTATTTTTGGAGTGACGCACATGCTGGTCGATGAGTGTGTGGCATGCACTGATTGGGGATTTGGACTTGGTCCTTCCCATAGCAACTATTGAGTTGCGTATTTAATTTTGAATCATATGTTAAATCGTGTTTTCAGACTATTGTTATATTTAGGTTGTAAGCCATGTTTGGGGCCTTGTGCCGACATGTTTAGACCCCTTGGAGGCTTTTACTGCTATTCCTCACTGTGTTGACTTATGATTAACACTAAGACATATTATGTTTAAATGATTTCGAAACTCAGCCTCATTTAGACTATTTTGAGCTATAAATGATGTTTTTGGGTCGAGTACCCCGTTTTACTGATAACACGAGTGGCTTTTTGAGAGTTTCTGTCTGAGTGAGGTCGAGGGCCTAATTGTGAGGATATGATATGCCACGAGATGGCTTGATATTAGTGCTTGGGCTGTAGGAGCCCCTTCGGAGTCTGTACACACCCCCAGTGAGCGAAGGTACCTACTGAGTGCGAGTGTCGAGTGCCGAGTGACAAGTGATTGGGAGGCATGAGTGACTGTGAGGTTGCCCGAGGGGATGATTATGAGTGACTGTGAGGTATGCCCGAGGGGCTGATTCTGAGTGATGTTACGCCCCGAGGGGAAGCTTCTGATACATGTTTTTCCCGAGAGGCTACTTATGATTCATTTCATTTTTTTACACTAAACTTCTTGGACATTTTCTGAAATTGTTGGAAATTAGAATGATGACTTAACTTTTTAAGCGTGATGATTTAACGTATTCACTGTTGGAAAGAAAGACTGTGCTTATTGTGAAATGATGATTTGACTTTATATGTTTCTTACTGCTCAGCCATGATTTATTTTCATTACTACTGAGTTGGCGTACTCACATTACTCCCTGCACCTTGTGTGCAGATCCAGGTGCTAGGGCCGATTGAGTTGTGTATCTGTTTCACAGACTTCTCGAAGATTTTGGGAAGTAGCTACACGCGTCCGCAACCCTGCACTCTCCCGCTTACTATTGGAGAGTTTATTTTTCAGAGTTGTATATTTTCTGTAGATGCTCATGACCAGTGACTCCAGGATCTCGGGATTGTATTTAATATTCTGTGTAGCTTTATCTGTTTTAAAATGATTAAATGAAACCTTTATGGGTTATCAGTTTAGTAATGATATAAATGAAAGGTTATTTACGATTTGAGTATGGTTTGGCTGGTCTAGTTCCGCGATAGGCACCACGACTGGTTTAGATTTGGGGTCGTGACATTATGGTTTTATGTTAAATGGTTATAACAATGGACAGGTAATGCTTTAAGAAACGTTGTTAAAATTTATTAGAGATAGGAAATAATTGTTTTTTAAAGTGAAGAAGACGCGATTAAAATTGTGTATTATGTATGTAAATTAACTAGCAAGTGACTTGAATGGAATGATTGAATGAGGTCTGGAAAATTATAACAAGAAATGAGTAAAAGGAAACATTATTATTAAATAAATCAACAATAGTTATGCTACCTATAATGATTTGAATTAAAAGAATCGATTGGTATGAATATTGATTAAAAGATGTGTATATGTAAAATAATGAGTCTACATGTACAAAATCAAAAGGTATAAAGAATATTATGTTTTTGTTCAAGAATATTTTAAAATTCATGGATAATATTAGCATTATAGGGTCAAGCCTAAATATATATATTAATTGGATTGATCCTCCAAAATGTAGTAGGCTCAATTAATTATTGTTCTTATGTCCAAACCTTATTTAAAGTGAGATAAATTGATCTAATTAGCTACCTATATAAAAATTTAATCAATTTATTTCTATTATGAGAGCATTTACTAGGCCTAATAGCTTAATACAACTATTTGAATTATTTAGCATTGAATGGTTATTTAGCTAGATGTAATATTCTAAATGTAGCTAATTGGACAAATAAGTACTGTAAATAAGTAAATAAAATATAGCATCCTAATTGAGAATAAGACACCGAGTTCAGGATCGAAGTATCTGTCGAGATCGAGGTTGGTAACAATCAAACCGAGGTGAGACAGGCATCGAATAAGATCGGAGGCGGCGTAGTAATGGAAAAGCGAGATATCCATAGTCGGTCGAGGATTACCGCGTAAATCTCGGAATGGATCAAATCAGGAACGGATAATTAGCTAATCATGTGATTTTCCTCTGTAAATATAGTTATATCATAAGTAGAATTCCTCTATGATATAAAGTGGAGTTCTAATCATTTGTATGACACGATTCACAAATATCAAAGCAATATAATTCTTTCTTTTTCCCTGACATTATTGTTCATCAACTTTTTCTAATTTCGAACTGTTCTTGCACCTATCAGTTCGAGAGTACTTCGACTCTGTCACGATCCAATTTTTCTTCTGTTGGCTATCATGATGACACCTGGTCTTAGAGAATAGGTAAGCCTAACGTTTATTGAATAATAATAAAAATAAAGAAAATTTAACAGTCTCGATATAGAAATCTTTACAAAATTATAATTTACCAAAATCGGTAGTACAAGTCATAAGCTATACAGAGTTAACTACAACTTTTAAATACAATTGTTTGAAAATGAGTGAAAACAGTTCAATACAAGTAGGAAGGTCCGAAGCCTGCGAACGCAGCAACAGGTTCACCTTGAGTCTCCTCAGCAATGATCCGCACAGCTACTAACGATAAATACCTGGATTTGCACAAAAATGTGGAGATGTGTAGTAGAGCACACCATAATTGTGCCCAGTAAGTATCAAGACTAACCTCGGTGAAGTAGTGACGAGGACTAGTCAAGACACCCACTTGTCTAATAAACTGAACATGTATAAGTACAAGAAATGACGGAACATGACATCTATCTAATGACTACACAATATGGCTAACAACATAACAACCACAATAAGGAAGGAAAACAACAAATAACAACAGAACACCATAATAAGACACAGAAGGATGGACATGAACACAGCCCAAATCCGAAAATTACAATACAGTAAGAGCAAGTAGTAACTCAGCATTGCAATAGTTTCCACATCAAGATTTAGCCAACAACCCTAATAAATTAGTCAAATCCTTCAAATGTAAACTTTCACCCGTAACTTTTTATATTGGAATCTTTAGAATATAATCCCTTCTAATAGGAAACTCCTTTGAAATATACTTCATTCGGATATAAAATTTTAAAATAAATATCCTTCAAACATAGTTCTTTCAAGATAATTACTTTTGAAATAAATGTTCTTCGAACATAATTCTTTCAAAGTGAATGCTTTTCAAATATACTTTTGAAATAAATGTCCTCCAAACATAGTTCTTTCAAGATAATTATTTTTCAAATATACTTTTAAATAAATGTCTTCAAACATAGTTTCTTCAAGATAAATGCTTTTCGAATATACTTTTCAAGTAAATATCTGTCGAGTATAGGTCACCCCGTGACACCTAAGCATAGATGATTAACAGCTCCTAACATAGATATATCAATAGGGGAATCTACCAGGATCCCGTCCCGTAGTCCCAAATTTATTATGCAGTACATGGGGATCTCCCAGAATACGTTCGTAGTCCCAAAATAAATATTCAGTGCTGGAGGATCTTCCGGAATACGTCCGTAGTCCCAAAATAAATATGCGGTACAGGGAGATCTCCCGGAATACGTCCGTAGTTCCAAAATAAATATGAAGTACATGGGGATCTCCCGGAATACGTCCGTAGTCCCAAAATAAATATGCAGTGCTGGGGGATCTCCCAAAATATCGTTTCGTAATCCCAATTTAAATGTGTAGCGCAACCAACTAAGATAACAACTATAGCACGACAGAAACATCTTACATCACCACAACAAATACAAAAGCAACAATGACAGTAATGCAAAGTACGACGAGTAAATCAACTCATGAACTTTAAATCACAAAGAACGGTAGAACTCATTCACAAGGAATAACCACATTAAAGGATGCCAGGCGCAAGGAGAACATCTTAACAAGGGAAAACAAAACAAAATGTAGTAACGATTCCACAATATTCAAGTCTACAAAAAGAAGCCAACACGAGTCAAATAGTTCCAAATAAAGGCAAGTCAACTAAGATATAGGTTATTTAATCTCCTTTTTAGGTTGAGAAATTTCGAGGAATATTCAACAATTCAAGTAAGGGTAAGCAACAAAAGATAATCATAACTCCAATTGAGGCTAAACAATCATAGGACGAGATAATAATAAATTCAATTAAAGATAAGAATGTATGAAAATATAGCATGGAAATAGAAGAGGTAAAAATCTTCAGTTAAGTCAAATAAGGGTCAAGTAGACAGTAAGCGCGAATGCTAATGCGATTATCTCTAATCAAAGTATATAGAGGTAAAACTAGCAAATAATAACTCAAACGTATCAAGATCAACTTCCTACACGGTGAATATAAGGACTTAAGAACCCTAGGCAAATTTCTACAAATAAGTCTGAGCACGCACTCGTCACCTCTCGTACACGGATTACAATCAACATAAAGGACTAAAATTTTAAGGGGTAGTTTCCCCACATAAGGTTAGGAAAGATACTTACCTCAAAGACGACAATCCGGTACTCCAAAATGAACTCCTCGGGTGAAAGACCTCCGGATGGCTCAACTCCAACTAAAATAACTTCAATGCACAAATAAAACTTATTAGAAACTATTCCGGATCATAAAGTCTAAATCTTTAACAAAATCCAAAAGTCAATCCAAAATCTGACCCTCAGGCCCACATCTAGGAACCCGACAAATTTTACAAAATCTGAATGCCCATTCTGATATGAGTTCAACCATTCCAATTTTATCAAATTCCAATAATGAATCGACTTCCAAATCTTAAATTTTAATTTTTAATTTTTTTTACAAATTTCTCCAATTTCTTCCATTTGATTCACTAATAATTGATGAAAACAACCATGGAATCATGACATATAATAACTTTTGGATATAGAACACTTACCCCAATCCATATGGTGCAAAACTCCTAAAAACTCTCTTCAATCCGAGCTTCATAGCTCCAAATATGTTAAAATGGCCGAAACCCTCGTTTTAAGAATCTGTCCAGGCAAGTTGCATTTGACATTTGTGATTTGCCTCAGCCAAGAAAAATAGCATTACCAGCCTTCAATAAATTTATCATAACTATTTGTAAAAATGTCCAAAAGATGGATGGATTAATGTTCTGGAAACTACAAACCAAGGGATACAACATTTATGTTTTGATAATTTTCAGATTTCTTATAGATTTCAAGATACAAGCTTCTAAAGTCGGCTCCATGCATCAGAAATTTCTGGTGAGTACAAAACTACTTTAGGAGCCTTAATTCAATGGATCATAACTTTTTGTACAAATGCTTAAATTATGAATGGTTTAACTTTCTGGATACTAGAATCAAAGGGCTGAAATTTCATTTTTTGATCATTTGCAGGTTCCTTATAGATTGTGAGATATATGCTTCCAAAGTCAGCTCCGTGATTGCATCAGTTGCTGCCAAAAACAGCTTATGCAGAAATTCCAGCAGCTTCAACAAGGCGCCAAACGATCCGAACCCCATCCGATACTAATCCGAGTCACTCGAGACCTTGTCCGAATATACCATTAAGTATTGTAACATAACACGGACCTGCTTGAGGCCACAAACAACATTAAAACTACGAATCGCACCACAAACCGAATTATGAGTTTATGAATTTTCCAAATTCTATAATTTGTGCCGAAACATATCAAATTAATCTAGAATGGCTTAAATTTGCACGCGAGTCTTAAATGACATAATGTAGTTGTTCCAATTTCTAGAATCAAATTTCGACCCCGATATCAATAAAGTCAACTCCCGGTCAAACTTTCCAAAAATCTTCTATTTTCTTACTTTCGTCAAAATGCGTCGAATTGTCCTACGGACTTCCAAATCCAAATCCGAGCATACGCTTAAGTACAAAATCACCATACGAAGCTATTGTAATCATCAAAATTCCATTACGGAGTCATCTGATCAAAATTCAAACTCCGGTCAACTCTTTTCATTTAAGCTTCAAAATTGAGAGTTGTTCTTTCAATTAAATTTCGAATCTTCCGAAAACCAAACTCGACCGTACACGCTAGTCATAATACATACTACGAATTTGTTCGGGACCTTAAGTCGATGAACGGGGCGTAAATTCTTAAAATGACAAGTCGGTTCGTTATAGACTCGTGAGCTGAATTCTGTCTGAATATTGGTCTGCTTTACTTATAATTTAATTTTATTATTTATCTTCATATTTATCAATTAGTGTTGAGCAATATCACATATTCTTAAAAGAAAAATATAAGTCTAATTGTTATCCAATTTCAGGGTAAACAATTTGGCGCCCACCATGCGACTAAGGATAATAGCGATTGTTTAATTCTGATTCCCATAACATACACTACTTTACGCTTTTTCTTGTAAGTGTTTTTTTTTCAGGATAAAACATGTCAAACTCACAAATATCACCCACACATGGTGACAACAACCTCGGATTTCACGGGGAAAATGACAATATAGCTGCCCCAGGGATCAAGGTGCCTCAGGCTTATCTTGAGGGAGCACCAATTGCCAATCCAATCGACCTCAGTTCACATACTGCCCTAAATGCAAATTTGGGCATTGAAACCGAAGGAAGCGTACGCAGGGAAGGCCTATTTGGTGGCCGAGGTGCATATGGCGGAGGAGATGGTCGAGTCAGCCTCCAATTGATATTCGAAATGCTACAGCTCCACAAACCGCTATAGCACAACTACGACACCAGTACCGAACGCCGAGGACAGTCGAACCATAAGTCGTCCACAGAACCAAGCACGTGTCGGTAAGATCGAATCCCAACTAATCGGGGGCTGACCTCTCCATAATGAGGATGCTCGAGGAGCTCACTAAATGAATTGAATCGGGAGAAAATAAAATCGAGGCAAATGATAAGAAAGTAGAGACATACAATTCTCGGGTTGACCAAATACCGGGGGCACCACCGATTTTGAAAGGTATGTACTTAAGAAGTTTGTGCAGAAGTCGTTCCCCCCAAGTGCGGCTCCAAAGCCCATTCTGAAAAAATTCTGCATGCCGGAAATCCTTAAGTACAATGGGACCACCTATCTCAATGAGCATGTCACCTCCTATACATGCTCCATAAAAGGAAATGTTTTGGAAGATGATGGGACCGAATTTGTTCAACTGAAGAAATTTGGAGAAACTCTATCGAAGGGAGCAATGATCTGGTATCACAATCTACCACCTAATTCCACCGACTCCTTCGCTATGTTGCAGACTCTTTCCTAAAGGTACATGCCGGGGAAATAAAGGTTGTGACGAGGAAATCAGACCTTTTCAAGTTGAAACAAAATGATAACGAAATGCTAATGGAATTTGTATCTCAGTTCTAGATGGAACACATGGAAGTACCACCGGTCACATACGATTCGGCTGTTCAAGCCTTAACGCAAGGTTTAAACGAATGATGTTCGGTGGCATCACATCAACTGAAGCAAAATATAATTGAATATTCGGCAATAACCTGGATCGATGTACATAATCGGTACCAGTCGAAGATTAGGGTCGAGGATGATCAATTGGGGACCTCATCCGGTTCCATCTATCCGAACAGGTTCGTAGGTGTTACACCCTATATTTTCATACGTAGAAGTATGCCATAAGTAAATTGATATAAGATCGGGAATGAGATGTTACATCCAATATTTTCGTACGTTAATATTTCGTCGTAAGTTAATCGAAGTAAGTTTGAGAGTGGGATTATTTGGGATTATAAGTATTACGCTATTTCAAACAAAGTGATAAGTAAATTCTTGGAGGTGAGAGGGTAAGCAGATCGAAAAAGATGTGTTTCGTCGAAGTTTGACATTTTGAGATAAAATACGATCCAAGCATAATACCCCGTATTTATGAACTAGTGCCATACAAGGTACCACATGACCATGATAGTAGGATATATAAAGTGTGTTAAAAGTGAGTAGTATTTTAAGTAATTTGAGATAATTCATAATTATGTGAGTAATTATTTATTTATTGAGTTAGTGGGGGATTAACAAGTTAGTTAAGAAAATGGTGGATAAGCATTAACCAAGTGGCAGCAAGTATGGACTCAAATAATGACTAGGAAAGTCATGGGATTAGGTGTCACATTTAGAGGAATTTGATGGCCAAGTCATGCATAAGTGGGGCCCACACCCAAGGACTTAAGACTTCTCTAATTCACTTGGTGTCTTTACAAGATAATGAAGAAAGATTTCAGCAAACCCTTAAGAGATTTTAGTCCTGTACTTTCTTTTGTTTCTAACGATTTCAAATGTGAAAGACTACTTTCTTAAATGGAGTTCAATTCTTGGATCAAAAAGGAAGGAAAAAGAAAAGGGAAATGCAAATAGTAATCTCAACGAATGAGATATCAAGTTGGAACCTTGAAATTCTAAGAGAGCACGGTACAATCTTTCTCAAGAATATCACACGAATTTTCCCTACTTTGATCCGCCATTACGTGTTTTCGCAAAAGACGCGTGTTAGAGGGATTTTCAAGAGAATCAGTTCAGGTATGTTAAGGTTAACACCTTCCTTCATTTTGGCATGATATCGTAACTACATGAGTTTGAATAAAAGGCATAAAGAGAAATTCATATTCTTGAGTTTATGTAAATTTTCCTAGTCTCATAAGTTACAGTACTCTCCCTTATAGGGACCTTATATTTTATTGAGTATTGTCTTTTTCTAGTCAAGAGAGCAGAGGGTCTATATATATACAGTATTATAATATTTTCACCACCATCAAGCTATAATCGGTGGGCAGGCCCCTATTGGAAAACCTCTGATCAAATAGTAAGTTATATACCGAGCGTACTGTGGCCGAGCGCCTAAGAGCGAGCCTATAATGGCCGAGATACAGAGCCTAGTATGGCCGAGTACCTATGAGCGAGCCTACTATGGTAGAACAGTTATATATATACCGAGTCTTATAGGGCCGGACATCTATTTTACTTACTATATTGAGAGAGTTGAGTCAGTATTAGTAGGTAAGCATATCTTCAGATTATCTTTGACTCCCAGTTACTTTCAATTATTATATTATCAGTTCAGTTTCAACTTTTAGTTATTCTGTTGCCTTACATACTCGGTACATTATTTCATACTGACGTTCCTTTTACTAGGATGCTGCATTTCATGCATGCAGGTATAGCCAGCTAGTTTGACGAGCCCTCATAGTAGGTGAGGTTAGCATTCATCCAAGATCGGTAAGACTCCACCTCATTCGGAGTGCAGCCGAGTCTATGAGTCATCGTGTTAGAATTATGCTACAGACTTATTGGTAGGCATGTACCCTGTCCCATTTGATATCAAATACTCTTAGAGGCTTTGTAGATAAAGGTTCATTTTTTATAGTATGTAAGAGGCCTTGACAGTCCATATGTATTCATGTTTTGGGAAAGATGGTTCATTAATACAATGCTCTTCCACTTATAGTTATACATTACGAGTTGTGGCCATGTTGGACCAGTTTCCAATGATAGTATGACAAGAAAGATATTTTACATTGGTACTTAGTTGACTAAGGCACCGGGTGCCCGTCGTCACCCTTCGGTTTGGGTCATGACAAAATTGGTATCAGAGCAGTTCTGTCCTAGGGAATTTACAAGCTGTGTCTAGTAGAGTATTTTTTATGGGTGTGTCATGCACCACACTTATAAGCAGGAGGCTACAAGACATTTAAGATTGTCACTCTTTCTTCTTACTGTAGATCGTGTGGTAGAGCTTAGTTGTAAGAACTCCATTTCCTAAACTCCATCTTATTCATAATACGACGATGCCTACATCTATAAAGACGATTGGTAAAGGATTGAATGTTGTTCTGGAAGAATTGAGTCAGAGGAACTCGATTTTTCATGATGCTTATGATGTGTAAATGTAAGGTCTTCAGCATAACATGTGTGTGCTAACATGTAAGCTTCCTGATAAGGAGCCTTAAGGAAAGAATATCTATCCACCTCTATGGTGAAAGGGAATGACAGATTCAGAAGATGGATACAATTTTCAACAAGTAAAAGAAGCAAGATGAAGAAGAGTACGAGGCGCCTAGTTAATGAAGATTATCAATATTTACAAATTCAGGCAGAGGAATATAAGCCTTTTAAGTTACCTTCAACAATAACAGAGGTACGTACAAATGGCCACGCGAACTAGTATAAGAGAAGGACGAGATATCAAGATCCGGTTGGGGTTAGATTAACCCAAAATGGTTAATGGATTGTTTGCGTTAGTTGATATTTTCAGAGGATATTGCAAATGTGCTAATAGATCTCCTTGTGAGATACCCAGATGCTGTACTCTAAAATAGTACAACTAGATATTAGAATTACAAAGATAGTCACTGGAAGCCTTGAAGGGATAAATATTACCTTAGTGTGACTCCGGTCCCTATTAGAGATAGAATGATAGGCAATCCGAAGAGCTAGTAGATGGAGCAAGGGGAGCTAAAGGTAAAAGAATGTCTTGTTCGAGTTTTCAGAATAAAGTGATATACATAAATGCTAGCGAAATATTAGAAGAGAGTCAATGAAGCATTATGAGTAAGATATGATACATGGATAACAACGGCAGATAAAAAGATGACAGTACTACAAATTCTATAGTTAAGTGAGAAATGAGAAGAAAGGTGACATGCCTTGAGACAACAAAAGAGTATAGGTCATAAAGTCATATCCTCATTTCGAGAAATAAGTTCGTGACTCCAACACGACTACCAGAAGGAAAAGTCAGAACCTAGAGTAATAGAAATCAGTATGGGCTGGTGAACAAGATAAACTAAACATGAATTAGGGACTGAGTGGTTTGATACTGGTCGACATCATGAGAATTCTAGATTTGCATTTCGGCAATAATAGAATGGAAAACAGGAGAAGATTCATGAGAAATTCAGAGAATGGTCATTCAGGAAGACGCTTCCCTAAAGCAAGCAATGTGAGCAAAGTTAAGCTTAAGGGACTGTATGTGCCAATTATACTAAGTGTCACCCTCGCGAGTAAGGAATTTTGTTAACCTTGGTACAGAAGGATTACCTCAAGGCGAGTAAGGGTCATCAATGATGTGAAAAGACGCCAACTATGAAAAGGTAAAACATCTATAGGTAGATCGTCATAGCTCCAACACTTAGTACTCCCATAAAAGGGGGAATATAGAGTGATGTGGCATCAAGTCAGAATTAAGTGGTTCTAGTAACTATTGAATGGTAAAGGAAGAATGCGATAAAAAATGATAAAGGAATGAGATTGCACTTATCTGAATCCTGCAGATATGCTACTATTCTAGAACATTATGCAAGCATGACGTCAAGTAAATGAAGTAAGGGTTCCTGCCTGGGATGTTATTGATAAATAAGGAGCTAGTGTGAGAGGTAAGTTACGTGGAATATTGGTATGAGAATGGGCTAATGAGTAATTAGTAGTTGATTTAGGAAGAGCCTAGTTATGGCTAGACAAGATCATACCGACAAATCAATAGGTCGTGCAAGATAAACATAGTAAAATCCAATATAGTGAATTCAGCCTCACAATTATTACATTGTAATAATTAAGATATATTCAGTAGGAGTTGTGGTAGTCAAAGGTACCAAATGAGTGTTATTGAAATAAAAGAGAATGCCACTGGAAATACAGTTAAAATATCAATTCAAAATCAACCTTACAAGCACAAGGGCGTGGGGGAAACTAACTACGAATAATTATAGGCGAGGAAGGACATAAAAAAATTCCATCGAGTATGCGATGTAATAAGCTCGTAGCTTTACAAGAGTCAGAGGGTCCTCCCTAAGTAACACAATAAAAGACTAGAGGAGAAAATAAGGAAGAAGGCTTCAACCTAAGCACAGTGACTGAAAGAAGAAATGGTCTTATAATAACAGCCTCATAACAACATCGTATGCACTGCATAAGAAAGTGGCACCTATTGTGGATAACGAACGGGAAGAAGAAAAAAAAATTTAAAAGGTGATATTCAAGATCATATGGGTTGTATGGAATTCCAATATGTGTAGGCAGTAAGATAAGCGAAGTATTCATGCAACAAGTGGCTCAACGACCAGGAAAAATAATTGCTTACATTTAGAGAAAGCTGACAAGGAAAGAAAGGAATTATTTGATCAATGATCCAGAGTTAGTTACATTATGAACGCACTTAAGATTTTAGAGTATTATCCATGCAGCATATGTGTTGACAATCATACAGCTGTAGAAGACTCCGGTATAAGTTAAAAGAAAGAATTGAGTCCAGGTCATAGACAAAGGATTAAATTGTTAGAAGATTGTATCATGGGTATTCCATAGCTCCCATGAAAGGCTAAAAGTAATAAATAATACTAGGAGCCGCAGATCGGAAGATAACTTAAGACTACATGAAGGCTAATCATAAGGAAGAAGAAACAAAAGAGTTATATCAACCAAGTAAATCAGGAGTCTGATTATTGGACCCGGAAAATTATAGAAATCGTGATTGAGAACATTGCAGAATCACTCTTAATATCAGAGGTACAAGAGAGATAGTGTAACAACCATATTCTAAATGGCTCTACGATAAATCCAGTTAGAAAAGTAACAACCTCATAAGAAGTCAGTATGAAGCGCCCATCGGATTGTGTATGCACCAAAGGTGCAAGTATTATAATAGAGCTTCAAGTTATGGATGTGAATCATACCTATGTGGAAGAGAGGTTAAGAAAGAGATAGAAGAATGTGAGGCGATATTTTAAGGTAAGTAAGACAAAGGTGAACAACGTACGAGATAGTCAAATTCAGAAGGTTACAAGTAGTATAAATAGAAATTTGTAGGTCGCAAACTAAAGTATGGTAGAGCAACAAGGTTTTAAGAAGACATAAGGGTAAAGAAAGGCGAGTGAGAAGGTAGCTAGAATGGTTAAGTCCTTGGGATTAAGCACGTGAAAACAAGAGAGATGATGGTTTCTCTAAGTTATAGAAAGTTCAGTATAGCCTGAATGAACTCAAAGGAGTCTAAGACTAATAACATTTAGAAGAGATGGAATGATTCCTAGTAGTAGAATAAGGGTGTAATTATGATAGATAAAAGATGACATTTTGGCCTTCGATCGAGTAATGATTTGAAGAAGAAACAAGTGATTTCACGGATGACACATGATTAAAATACCCATGTAAGGTGAATCATATTTGGATGCTATGAAATTCGCTTATGGAAGCATAGTATCGCCCTCAAATGGATCAGGAAAATCACTTCAAATCTTCCCCGATGAGATTGAGCCCTAGCGACAGTGTTACATAAGAGGTCAAGTTATCAGTGGTAGATTATAGATCAATATTAAGGTGAATCAACAATAAATGAATAAAATTTCAACAGTATGAGATGAGATCAGGTTGTCATTCTTAAGATGAACATCTATGGGATAAGCAACGAAAGTAACCCGGAGTTTGGTAGTAGACCTCAGTAACGATAAATTGAAGTAAGAGTTATGGTATAATATGACCTACTTAGATGCAGTAAAGTCATACGAATAGATTACCGGGCCTATGAAATAAGATATAGCAATATTTGTAAGTTCGACAAAGTACTGAGCAAAGAACTTCAGTATACCTATAGATGCCAGAGGGACATCTTGTCAAGCTTACAAAGTGAGGCCTAGAGATTAACTAAAAACTGGAGGAAAAAGGAGAGAATAATTGCATAGGCGCACTCACAAGGTCTGAGTCGTACATGCTGCATGATAGAAGGTAGCAACAATTACGAGATT
This sequence comes from Nicotiana knightiana, assembly GCA_005239525.1. Classification (NCBI taxonomy): domain Eukaryota; kingdom Viridiplantae; phylum Streptophyta; class Magnoliopsida; order Solanales; family Solanaceae; genus Nicotiana; species Nicotiana knightiana. The sequence continues at coordinate 166,613 of ML368304.1, read as the reverse complement.
GGAAACATTCAAAGAACAAGTCGTGGTGTGAGAAAGAGGCCTAAAGGGGGGAATGCCCTGTCCTTTGGATTTATTCACAGAAAAGTTGCCTAGATGGAAAGAAGAGTACTAAAGTATTCGGAAGACATAATTTATGAAAATGATAAGTGCATCAGTCAACATTCGAGGATGAATGTTCCAAAGGGGGGAATGATGTTACACCTTATGTTTCATACGTGGAAGTACACCATAAGTAAATTGATATTAGCTCGCAAATGAGATGTTACATCCAAAATTTTTGTACGTTAAAGTTTCGTCGTAAGTTAATCGACGTAAGTTCAGGACTGTGATTATTTGGGATTATAAGTATTATGCTATTTCAAACAAAGTGATAAGTAAATCGTGAAGGTGAGAGGGTAAGCAAATTGAAGAAGATGTGTTTCGTCGAAGTTTGACATTTTGAGATAAAATACGGTCCAAGCTATAATACCCCGTATTTATGGACTAGTGCCATACAAGGTACCACATGACCATGATAGTAAGATGTATAAAGATACCACATGACCATTGTCCCAGTTGTTGATGATAGTATGATAAGAAAGATATGTTACGTTGGTTCTCGGTTGAGTAAGGCACCGGGTGCCCGTTGCTACCCTTTAGTTTGGGTTGTGAAAGTATGCAGAAATTAGAGAGATATCGACAGGGAACCTCGGTTGAACAGAGACCGATATCATCCATACAACACAGATCGCAGAAACAACGGCCGAGGACGCAATCCCATTCAAAACTATCGAAGGAACGATCGAGGGTAGAGCTCTCGAGGACTCATGAGAAATAGTGGTTTCGATAAACATGTTGATCCCACAGAGGCACCGCGATTATCAGAGTACAACTTCAGTATCGACGCATCAGGTATTATGTCGGCCATTGGGAGAATCAAAGATAGTAGATGGCCCAGATCCCTACTAACCGATCCTTACCAAAGAAACCCCAATCAAATATGCAAGTATCACGACACGCATGTACATGGAATCGAAAACTGCAACCATTTGAGGGAGGAGGTAGCCCGTTTATTCAACGAGGGACACCTTCGAATGTTCTTAAGTAATCGAGCGAAAAACCATTTCAGAGTTAGGGATTCCAATAGGAAAAACGACCGGGAAGAAACAAAATATGTGATTAATATTATCTTTGGTGGGGTCGATATTCCACAAGGGCCAATGTTTAAACGCACAAAGGTATCGATTACTAGAGAAAAGCGGATCCGAGATTATGTGCCAGAAGGCACCGTATAATTCAACGATGAAGAAAAAGAAGAGATCTCTCAACCCCACAATGATGCTCTCGTAATTTCTATCCTTATGAATAAAATTCAGGTTAAACTTTTATTGATATATCCAGGGAGCTCGGCCAGTATTATTAGATAAAAAGTCATGGAGCAGCTCGGTCTACAAGATCAAATTGTACCCGCAGCTCGAGTCCTTAATGGTTTCAACATAGCCAGCGAAGCAAGTAAATGTGAAATCATTTTACCAGTAAACGTAGCTGGGACCATTCAAAAAACAAAGTTTCATATAATCGAGGGAGATATGAGGTACAACGCCCTGCTCGGAAGAACCTATATTCACAATATGAGGGCAGTCCCTTCAACCCTTCACCGAATGCTAAAATTCCCAACGCCGGATGGAGTGAAAACAGTATATGGGGAGCAACGTGCTGCAAACGAAATGTTCGCGGTCGAGGAGGTAATACCAATATCGGTGCTTTCATAAAATGGATCGGGGGTCAAAGGAAAACAGGAGGCTAAATAGCAACCACAACCACGAGCCTCGACTCAGTTTGAAATGCAGGGAACGAATTAGGACGACGTTTACTGGATCCCTGGAACAGGTCAAATTGATCGCATACCTACCCAATCGAAAGGTATACCTAGGTACTGGGTTAATGCCCGAACTCCGGAAAAAAGTCATTAAATTTCTTATCGATAGTATGGATTATTTTGCTTGGTCCCACTTAGATATGATAGAGATCCCACCAGAGATCACAACACAATGATTGACTTGGACCCGAAGTTTGGACCGTTAAAACATTAGATAAGGCCCCAATTCGAGGTAAAACATGAATTCATCAAGGACGAGGTACTAGTAAATGTAGTTATAGTACCTAAAAGGGGAACAAACATAGGATGTTCGTAGATTATAAGGATTTAAGCAAAGCATGTCCCAAAGACTCTTTTTCTCTACCGAATATCAATTGCATGATCGATGCCACAACCGGCCACGAGATCCTTAGTTTTATCGACGCCTACTCAGGGTACAATCAAATTCAAATGAACCCAGAGGATTAGGAAAAGACTTGGTTCATCACTAAGTATGGAACCTATTGTTATAATGTAATGTCGTTTGGTCTAACAAATGCTGGTGCTACCTACCAACGCCTAGTGAGCCGAATGTTTGAAGAACAAGTACGTAAATAAATTGAGGTCTGTATTGACGATATGCTACTTAGCTCCCTGCAGGCAGAGGACCATTTAACACATTTGCAGGAAACCTTCAATATATTTAGAAAATACAATATGAAGCTCAATCCTGAGAAATTTGCGTTCAGGGTCGATTCAGGCAAGTTCCTCGACTTTATGGTGTCAATCAGGGGATCGAGATCAACCCCAATAAAATCAAGGAAATTGAAGACATCACAGTTGTGGACATCGTTAAGGCCGTACAAATATTAACGAGGCGGATAGCCGCCTTAGGCCAGTTAATCTCGAGGTCTTCAGAATGAAGTCACAAGTTCTTCTTACTGCTAAAAAAGAAGAACAATTTTTCTTGGACCATGGAAATCCAGGAGGCATTAGAAGAATTAAAGTGGTACCTCTCGAGCTCACCACTGCTTCATACTCCGAAAGCAGACAAGCAAATCTACTTATATTTAGCAGTCTCGGAAGTCGCGGTAAGTGGGGTCCTAGTTTGAGAAGAGCAAGGTACACAATTTATTGTTAGTCGAAATTTAGGGGAGGCCGATACTAGGTACCCTCACTTGGAAAAACTACCGCTTGCTCTAATAAGAGCCTCTGGGGAATTAAAACCATTTTTTCAGTGTCACCCAATTTATGTGGTGAACACTTACCCCCTTCGTAATGTTTTGCATAAGCTCAAACTTTCGGGCCGATTGGACAAATGGGCAATTGAAATTAGTGGGTATGATATCGAGTATCAGCCCCGAACGACCATTAAGTCTCAAATCTTAGCATACTTCGTGTCCGACTTCACGCAAGGCCTCGTACCGGAGGTCGAAAAGGAACTGTTGCAAAAAACAGGTACATCTTCGAGGGTGTGGACCCTTTTCACAGATGGTGCTTCAAACATGAAGGGGTCCAGTCTAGGCATCATTTTGATATCACCCTTAGGCAATACAATTAGAAAATCGATCAGAACATATAAGTTGACTAACAAATAGGCCGAGTATGAGGCCATGATTGCAGGTCTCAAGCTGGCTAAAAGCTTGGGAGAAGAGGTCATCGAGGCCAAATGTGACTCCCTACTTGTGGTAAACTAATTTAACAGAACCTTTGAGGTTCGAGAAGATCAAATGCGGAGGTACTTAGACAAGCTACATGTAACATTACCTCGGTTTAAAGAATGGACCCTACAACATGTATCTCGAGAACAAAACAGTGAGGCCGACGCCATTAAACATTTGGGTCATCGGTCAAGGATGACGAAATTAGTTTGGGGACCGTCTTACAACTTACGAAGTCACTGATCGAAGAAGGCCACGCCGAAAAAAACTCCACAAGCCTAACTTGGGATTGGAGGAATAAATATATCGAGTACCTAAAAAACGGGAAGTTCCCATTGGACCCGAAGGAATCAAGGGCTCTACGAACAAATGCTGCACGGTTCACATTTGCCGAAGATGGAATACTATATAGAAGAACGTTCTATGGACCGTTAGCAATATCCTTGTGTTCGAGAGACACCGACTACATCCTACAAGAAATTCATGAGGGTACTTGCGGAAATCATTCTGGTGCCGAATCACTGGTTCACAAAGTCATCAGAACGGGATACTATTGGGCCAATATGAAAAATGATACTAAGGAATTCGTTAGAAAATGCGACAAGTGCCAAAGATATGCACCGATTATCCACCAGTCTGGAGAGCAACTTCATTCGGTCATATCCCTATGGTCGTTCATGAAATGGGGAATGGATATCGTCGGCCCTCTGCCATAGGTCCTAGGCAAAGCTAAATTCATTTTATTTATGACTGACTATTTCTCTAAATGGGTTAAAGAACAGGCTTTCGAGAAAGTCAAATAAAAGGAAGTTATAAACATCATTTGGGAACACATCATATGTCGATTCGGGATGCCTGCCGAAATCGTATGGGACAATGCAAAACAATTCATCGGCAGCAAAATAACAAAGTTTCTTGAAGATCACAAAATCAAAAGGATCTTGTCCATGCCGCATCATCCTAGTGGGAATGGACATGCCGAATCAACAAACAAGATCATCATTCAGAATCTAAAGAAAAGATTGAACGACGCTAAAGGAAAGTGGAGAGAAATATTGTCCGAGGTCCTTTGGGCGTATCGAACAACCTCAAAATACAGTACTGGGGCAACACCGTTCTCCTGAGTATATGGCGGTGAAGCTCTTATCCCGGTTGAGGTCGGGGAACCTAGTGTCAGGTTTCGATACTCAACGGAAGAGCCGAATCACGACGCTATGAATACAAGCCTCGAATTACTAGATGAAAAACGGGAAGTCGCCCACGTCCCAATGGCCGCAAAACAGAAGTGCATCTGAAGGTACTACAACTGAAGAGCTAACACTCGAGACCCAAAGAAGGTAAACTCAGCCCAAATTAGGAAGGACCGTATCAGGTACTCGATATCATCGGAAATGGACCCTACAACCTTGGCACGATGAATGGCGAACAATTGCCAAATAATTGGAAAATATCACTCCTCAAACGATATTATTGTTAAGGTATGACCTTCTCCTTTTTCATTTATATTTTATACTAACTTTTTGCAGGTGTTTGATCGAAGGCATCGAAGTTTTATCCAAGAATGAAGTCCTTAGGTTTGAAAGCAGGCGTCGCACTCTTTTTCCCTTCGACCGATTTTTGTCCCAAATTGGTTTTTCAGGCAATGCTTTAAACAAGGCAACCAGAACCTCGAATACTGGGGGGCATCACCCTCAGATGTTATGTTTACAAGGAAAATACTTCGTGTTAACAGGGTCTTGATAGGTAAATTTTGTAATGGGCCAAACAGTCGAATGAACCGTGTCCTTGTAGATTACTCGGGCTCTAATGGAAAAACATGCACGCATGTGTAATCAATTAAAAGAAGTAGTTTTGCTTACCAGGTGTTACATGCCCTAGAGAGATTTCTACTTTACAATTTCATACTTATGGTCTATTGCGGAAAATGGCTCGAGGGCCGATCGTAACTAAAGCTCGAATGATTAACCTTGTACTTGAGGACTGCCATCCAAAAATCGACATGTTTGAATTATTTAACACCAAGACCGTAAGACCTTAAAAAGGCAATCCTCGATTTTATAGGCCAAGGCCCCCCACTCATGGACTGACACTTCGAACAAGTTCGAAGTATAGTTGGGAAAATAAGCCCAAGAGGAACATTCTAATGCTACGGCCAAACTAACACGATTCAGAGACGTCTGAATCCCATAATAAAAACAGGCCTTCGAATAGTTTTATAAATCAATTAAAAAAGCTACCCTCGGCAAAATAACCAAAGGGTTTGACAACGTCAGCCCTCCAAAAACCCTAAAGGGTATCGAACCGTTAGAACCTTCAAACAATTTGGTACTGAACAAAATTGTGCTAAGGCACAATAAAGCAAAGGGTTTCGATAACACTAAACCCCGATAAACCCAACGGGTACAGACTTACTTCGTGCTAAGGCATGGCAAATTTTTATATGATTAAGCTTCTTGAGCCGAAAAGGGAAAAAAACCACTATTTTGAGGCTATATCGTCTTAATTCAAGAGACTAAAGGCCGTTACGTTTTTTGAGTTCGAGAATTCATGTTATCTCAACTAAAACCTAAGGGTTTTCCTACTTCGGGTTTGAGCAAGTACTCACTCGACTACAAAAACCATATTAGTTTGACTTTGATCGAGTTACCTAAGTTTCAAATTCATAAACAAAATTTTCACAAGGCATAAGTGAGTCAAAATTCTCACAAGACATGAAGTATATCAAAATTTTCATCAGGCATAAAGCGAATCAAAATTTTCACAAATCAAAACTCGAGGCAAATATCAAAAAGGAAATATTTTATATATGTGAAGGTACTTACAAAAGACCAATCGGGGTCCTATACAAAAGAAAAAATACAAAAGCTCCTAACAATTCTTGGGGGAAGCTTCTTCATCGGGGTCCTCCCCATTATCGAACCCAGACTTGCTGCCATTATCATCATCATCGTCTTCGTCATCAGCAGTGGCCAGTACTCTAGGTTCGACTTCAAGCTCTTTTGCCTTTGCTATTTCTTCGGCAAGATCGAAACCTCGAGCATGGATCTCCTCGAGGGATTCCCTCTGATGATAGCATCTGGCGAGTTCGGCCTCTCTCGCTTGAACTTAAGCAGCTTTAGCATCGGCCCGATAGATGTCCACGGATAACTTAGCCTCGATTTTTTCTTTCTCGGCCTCAGATTTGGCCTTTGCGAGTTCAGAAGCTAACTAAGCCTCAATCTCCACTATCTTCCTTGCTTGAGCCAGATTTTCTCCTTCATGATTCGAAGTTGGCTTTCAACCGATGATAATTGGGCTAGAGCAGTTACTTTTTCTGCAGCAAGGCGGTCCATGCCTTCTTTACACCCGTAGGATTCCGCCTTCACCTGATTGACCTCCATACGAACTGTTCAATCCTCTTGGTCTTTTGCTACAACTGTGATATTCAAATATTAGCTTCCTTTCTCGAATCAAGCCCATGAGCTTTTAAGAGTGTCATTACCTGCTCGATCGACTCGGTCTGCTCCTTGTGAGCTTTAGCCAATTCGGCTCGGAGGTCCTTGATCTCCACATCTTATTTCTCACAAAGAAGCTTGAGGGCATTCTTCTCCTCATAAAGCCTTTGGAGGTCAGCCTCACATTGGCTTAGTTCAACCTGGGATTTCGAAAAAGCCTGTATGGGAAAGAGAAGGAGTTGCACAGAAGATGGAGGAATACAACATAAACAAAAGGATTGAGACTTACCTGGTTCAGAATTCATTTAGTCTCTTCGAAGAGGCTGGATGTGTCATTTAGGTCGGAAGCATCTTCGACCCCGGCAAAGCAATCTCGAAAGGGATCCTCCCTTCCGGGAGCTCCACCTACCTCAGGGGTCCTCAAAGCTTGAGCATCCCGGAGTGCCTCTTTGGAAAAGGCAGGAAGAGTTGATGAGTCACCCACTATCATTGCCCCAAGTGAGTCACTTGGGGTGTTCTTTTCAAATCGAGGGGTTTCAGAACCGCACCCTCAGACATGCTCGCCGTTTGAAGGGAGGCAGTCTCGATCTCAGGCGATTCAGGAACCTTGCCCGAATCCTTCTCCAAGACCTCCTCATCACAAGGCGGGGCCTCACCAACCACCACTGATTCAGCCGCCTTGGGGGGCCTCGATGGTTTTCTTCACTCGGACCACCAACGTCGAGCCATCACCCTCGTCTTCTTCTTCTTCCTCCCTTAACCACTGAAATATAGGGGTAGGGACAATATCTATCCTAGACTTTCTAGTAGAACTCTTGTTATTATTGGGCTATGGGTCCTCAGAGGTCAAGGCCCTTTTTCTCTTGTTATCCTTCGCCAGTTTTTGAACCATGCCTGCAGCCTTCTCCTCGCCAGACGGAGACCTCATGATCGCATCTTTACTCAGCCCTACACATAAGAAAATTGAATGAGTATAGAAGGATGTTGTGATAAAATCATCAAATATGTAAGAAGGAGGCTTACCATGATTCTTGGCCTCCCATTCACCTTTTGCTAGATTGCAGCAGCAGTGCTAAGCGAACGAAGAGTTCGAGGTAAATTTTCGCACCCAGCTCTCAAGATTAGGGATCGCACAAGGCATCCAAGCAACCGTTGCACCATGAAAGTCGACATTAATAACAAAAGGCAGAAGACCAAAATAATGCATGGAAATGAACACTAAAATAATATTTATGCTTCATGTTCTATTTCTCAGGAAATGGCATCTTCTCTGCTGGGACGAAGTCGGAAGTCTTCACTCGAACGAACCTACCCATCCAACCTCGATCTTTGTCCTCGTCGATGCTCAAGAAAAACACCTTGGTTGATCGATGCTGGAATTTAACCGATCCTCGATAGATATGGGGCTGTACAACCTAATGAATTAGTCGAGGATGAATGGCATCGCCTCGACTTTGATTGAAAAGAATCAGAGCATGATAACTATTCGCCAAAAAGATGGATCGATTTGGCCTAAGGTTATCTGGTACTGGTGGTAGAAGTTGATGATGACGGGGTCAAGGGCGCCCAACGTGAAAAGGTAAGTGTAAACACTCAGATACCCTTCTATGTGGTTGGTGATACTTTCTTCGAGGGTTGGAATCACCACCTCTTTATTCCCCCAGTTGTAGTCTATCTTCACCTACTCGAGGTACTTCACAGTTATCGAGCAAATGCACCTCGACATATTCTCACATCGACCTGGGACCGAGGAAGCTTTCTCGATCTTAAAATTTGAATTAAGGGCACACCCGCTGGGAACGCACTCTTCAGGGCACGGATCCACCTGCGTTTTGTCACCGGCCGACTGAGAAGAAGAAACTTTTCCTTTTAGGGAACTGTTTTTGATGTTTTTGCCATTTTTATAAGTTTGAAGAATGAAAAAGGTAGTAAGATTTGGTGTTTGAGAAGTTGACAATAAAACCTGGAGATTTGAAGAAGGAAACAATTTAGGAGTGATAAAAGCTTTGACGATTAGATGAAAGTAAAGTTTGAACCAATGAGGAGATGTCCTATTTATAGGGCTTACGGTGACGGTTAAACAGAGCCAGTCACCGACCACTAACTGACACTCATTAATGATTTGGGGAATTGTACCGATGGGACATTTCAGTCATTTCCACCGCTTAGGTCATGCGGATGACGTCACGACAAGTCGAGGTACAAAATCGAAGGCTCAATTTGTTTCTTGACATTACACTCCAAAAAATGAGGGGACTATCTGTGTACGGTTAAAATCGGGCCCACCCAATTTTTCTATTTGATCGAGATCAGGATGTTGCGTCGAAGGCCGAATTCGATTAAATCACAATGATAAGGCACTGTGTTCAGGATCGAAGTATCTATCGTGATCGAGGTTGGTAACAATCGAAGCCAGTTGAGACATGCACCGAATTAGATTAGAGGCGGCGTCGTAACAGAAAAGCGAGTGATCTGTCACTGGTCAAGGATCACAGCATAAATCTCGGAACAAATCAAATCAGGAACGGATAATTAGTTAATTATGTGATTTCTTTCTGTAAATAGAGTTATACCATAAGTAGAATTCCTCTATTATATAAAGGGGAGTTCTAATCATTCGTAGGACATGATCCACAAAGATCAAAGCAATATAATTCTTTCTTTCTCCCTTACATTATTGTTCATCAACTTGTTATATTTTCTAATTGTTCTTGCACCTATCAGTTCGAGAGTACATAGACCCGAGTGAAGAATTATGTCTGAATACTGGTCTGCATTACTTATAATTTAATTTTATTATTTATTTTCATATTTATCAATTGGTGTTAAGCGAACTCACATATCCTTAAAACCAGAATATGCGTTTAATTGTTATCCAAATTTCAGGGTAAACAAAGTGCTTTTGGGTAGGGTACCTCACTGCAATTACAAAGAGATCATTATTTAAATAAAATGACATAAATATATAAACAAATATAAATCAAACAGGAGATTATGTAAAATAAAAGAATAATTTTTTAAAAATATTTTAGGAAGGCTTGAATAATGTATGTCGTGTAGCAACTAGGGTTTCAATTATGACATGATTAATTGCTTAGTTGTTGAATTCATTGGCATATTAATTTTAATCCTATTAACTAGCATTTTTGAAACAATACATATTTAGCTGTTTAATTATGGTAATTAATAATTGCATATTTAGGATTAGTTGATAATCAGTTAATTGTTATTAGTCTTACTTTGAGTAGTCAGTTCGAATTATTTTGGTGTTGGGACTTGATCAATTTGGGGAAAAGGGGGTTTTGGATTGGATAGTTGTTAAGTCGTCCTGCGTTAAAGCTTTCAAGAAGGCTTGAAGCATGTTGTTATAGTTGTTGTTGTTGTTGTTTAGACTAGACTTTTAAATGACTAGTTGGGTCTCGTCTAATCTTGAGGGAAGCTCCATCTCAGTCAAGTCTCTTGAAAAAAAAAAGAATCTGAGCTGGAAGGATAAGCTTGAGGGATTTTAGGGGCATTAAGGAAAAACTACTAAGGTCTTGTTTGTAAAGTCACCAGTTAATTAGAATTGATGTAATTATATTTACACTAGGGGTGGGCATAATACCGGCCAAATCGAAAAAACTGGACGAACCGTAAATTTTGGTTTTTCAGTTTCGGTTTAATCAGTTATTCGGCCGGTGTGTGGTTGACAAATTATTAAATTTCGGTGTTCGGTGCGGTTTATGGTTTAGGTGCTTCAGTTGTTCGGTTAACATAAAAATTGAACTATTCTATATGAAACATAGTATTTACTAATATGTGCTGGAACATAAATATGGACTATGAAGGACTTTTGAAAGCCCAATTTAGACTCTGGACCCAATGGAATTATTATCAATTATCATTAACAAAAATAATAATAAGTAAATAAGTAGATAGTAATTGACTTTAGTTAGTCTTTAATATTATCGAAGACCAACACCCCTATTTCATCAGATTAGATTTTTCATTTTAGGGTTCACTAGGACCTGGTTATCTGTGTCTGACAGGAGACTACGTCAACCGCTACACATCTGTGTCCGACTGCCGCTGAACCGCTAACCTTCACTGTTACTCTGGTAGCCACTGCTTGGTCTGTTCTTCACCAATCCTTGTTTCCTCTTCTTCTTCTTCTTATTCTTTTTCTTCTTCTTCTACGGGTAATTTGTTTCACAGTGTTGAAATAGAAATTACAAGATTTGACTTATGAGAGCTCTAGTGTTCTACTGCATTGTATTATTGGTGTTAGAGACTTGAATTTAGTTTTTTACTTCATTTTCCAGTAATTATATTATTTTCAATTCTATTTTCATTAAATTTTTCTGTAGATGACAGAAGTTTAAAGTAGAGTAAGTAAGGCGGGTTCAACCGAATGTGAGCCTACTTCTTCACCTATAAATTCAGTTAAAACTAGTCAAGGTCCAAAAAACGAAAATTCATACAATCTAGGTCAAACTCTTGGGATCATTTTGAATAATTTAAAGATGGAAATGGAGATGATAGAGCGAAGTGTAAATATTGTGGTCGTGATTATAAGGCCGATTTACAATTGAATGGAACAACATCCTTGAACTCATTTAAAGAAGTGTTAAAAAATGCCGAAGAATGATGTTCATAGTACTCAAACACAGTTGTCTTTCAAAATAGATGGGTAAACAAAGGGGGGACTGCTATGGAGATTTGATCAAGAACTAGTTAGGAGGGATTTAGTTGAGATGATACTTACTAGGAACTACCTTTTAGCTTTTTTGAAAATAAAGGCTTTAGAAAGTTTCATGAGTACTGCTCAACCTTTGTTTCATGTTCCTTCTCGTAGAACAATTACGAGGGATTGTTTTCATGTTTATGGTGAAGAAAGACTACAACTATTGAAGAACCCCAGAGATGTAAAACCAAAAATTTGCCTTACCACCCACACATGGACTTCAATACAAGGAATAAATTATATGTGTCAAACCAATCACTTTATTGATAGAGATTGGGTGTTGCATAAAAGAATACTAAACTTTATCCCTATCCCTGGTCATAAGGGTGATGAGATGGCAAAAGTTAATGGTAATTGTTTGCTTGAATGAAAATTAGACAAGGTATTCACCATGCCTTCACCGAAGTGGAAACTGGCGAAGGGCCTTACGCAGGACCGCAGGTGCGAGCCTTCAGTGCATTAGTTTGAACCGCATTTGCGATGGTTTTTCAGTAGGTGTGGCGTCACAGGTGCGACTGTGTGACCGCATATGTGGAATCACTAAGCAAAAAGGCCTAAGTTCGAGGGTTTGATTTCATTATCCATTTTTGGACCTAGAGAGCTCGGTTTGTGGCAATTGTTTGAGAGATTTTAAAGAAATTCATTGGATTAAGTGATTCTAACTCGGATTTTGTTATATTACATGAATCCATTATTATTTTCGTCATTGAATTAGTGATTTGAGTTGAAAATTTGGGAAAAATTGTGAAAACTTCTTAGGCAAAATTTTGGGGATTTTAAAGGCAATATGAGGTTAGATTTGAGTAATTCTTGTACGGTTGGACTGATTATCAAATAGATGTTCAGATTTTGTAATTTTTGTCAGGTTTCGAGACGCGAGCCCGATTTGAATTTTTGTTTCATTGTAAAGATCGTAACTTTATTGATTGAAATAGTTTACTTCAGTTTATATTTATGGTATGAAGTTGTTTTGTCTAGATTCGAGTCGTTTGGAGTTGGGTAGTCGAGGTAATGACTTACTAGTGGATTGAGTTAGCGTGTTTTGAGGTAAGTGTCTTGCCTAACGTTGTGTGGGGGAATTATCCCTTATGATTTGTGTTGTTTTGTGATAATTTTGATGTGTGGAAGCCGTGTACGCAAGGTCACGAGTGTGTACAAGGGCTAAATGGGGTAATTGCCTGATTTTAGCTATGTAGATTCCTTTCATGCTTTTTATTGAGTTACTGTTACATATTATATCCATCATCATTATTCTATCTTCACATGTCCTACTTGTATTATCTCTTACTTGTTAATTGATCTATATGTTTAGTTAAACTTCTCGTTTCATCTATTTCTTATTCATTATTTAACTGTTGAATTCTTTACTTGAAGTTGTTGTTCTTAAAATATCTTGTTGTTGAAATTGGCATTGAGTTATAAAGGCCGTGATTCACATTGAGGCAAAGTGTTAAGTTGTGAAATACTATTCTTATTGAGTTGTTGAATTCTGGTTGTTATTGTTGAGACTCTTGTGTACATTATGGTTGAGCAATGGGTTATTGTGAAAACACTGTTATTGTTGATTTATCTGGCAATTTGTGATATTAGGCACTTGAGGTGCGATTTGTGATACATTGTGATATTGATATGCATGCGGTGGTATAATATTTTGCGGTTAAAATGCATGCGGTGAGATAAAATGCGCTTGATACGCATGTTGCTAGTAGGGGAACTACTGCCATGCGGTGTGATATGGTGAGCTAAAACTCGGGAAGCTATTTCGAAACAAATAATTTTTAAAACTAATGCAAAGGCTCCCACGGTGATATAAGGAAATATAGTGAATTGATTTGTGATTTGATACTACGAGGTTGTACCTTGGTAGTAGTTCTTGTTGATACTTTTCCATTGCTTCACTTGTGTTTTTTTGCTTTGTTATGTGTCATAGCATTCCTTCTTTTCTTCCGTGATGCATTATTTTCCTTCGTTCAGTGTAGCTATTCTCGATGTATTTCTTTATTGTCTCATTTATATTATTATCATTATTACACTGTTATATACTTGTTTAGTCTACTGAGGCCTGGCTTGGCATATACTAGGTACCATTCTAGTGTACTCACGGTACGCTTTTGCACATTATTTTGTGCAGATCCAGGTACCTTCTACTAGTCCAGGCATTAGTAAGGCAAGGCTAGTTTTGGAGACTTGAAGGTATAGATGGCGACATCCGCAATCCTCAGATTCACCCTCTATCTAGTTTATTTCACTTCTTGTTCTTCTATAGATACGAATGTATAGTGATGTTGAGTACCATCTTATAAAGCTTGTAACTTGTGTTCACCAGATTTTGGGGAGTTGCGGAGTTTGCTTTATATTAATTGTTCAGTTATTGAGACTTTATTTATTATTTCAGTTATTTCTGCACGAATGGTAGGTGTACCTAGTCTTAGAAATTAGGTGCCATCACGACATCTTACGGAGGGAAATTGGGGTCGTGACAAGTTGGTATCAGAGCTTTAGGTTCATAGGTTCTTAGAGACTAGATGTTACCCTGCATTTCAGAAGATTCTCTCCTAGTCTTTAGCATACTCTAGCTTATGCGGGGTTGATTTCACTTGATCCTACCACATCTCAAGCCAAGGGAGGAGCACATAATCCCACAGCCCATACCTCATAGCAGCGGGTCCAGGTTGACCAGGTACCAAAGGTCATACTAGTGCAGCCGGTTGTCCAGTTCAGCTCAAGGTTAGGGTAGCAACATCAGAGGAGGAGCAGATCAGGATCGAGAGGTACAAGAAATACCAACCTCCTACTTTCAGAAGCCTAGTTATAGAGAACACATAGATTTTTCTTGAGTTGTGCCACCATATTCTCCGTACTATGGCATTGTGGAGTCGAGTGGGGTTGCTTTCAATACGTTCCAGCTTAAGGGCGCGTCTTATCATTGGTGGCTTGAGTATGAGTTGGGTAGCCCGGCTGAGTCAACTTCACTCACTTGGGCTCAATTCTTAGATGTTCATGAGAGAGTATTCTCCCCAGAGTCTTAGTGTTACATTTCGTATTTCCGTATGTTAAAATTTCGTCGTAAGTTAATCGACATAGGCTCGAGAATGATATTATTTTTGAGGTTATAAATATTTATGCTATTTTGTAACAGGTGGTAAGTAAGTACCGTGAAGGTTAGAGGGTAAACAAATCAAAGAAGATGAGTTTTGTTGAAGCTATAATACCTCGTATTTATGTACTAGTATCATACAAGGTACCACATGAATATGATAGTAAGGTACATAAAGTGTGTTGAAAGTGATTAGTATTTTAAGTAATTTGAGATAATTCTTAATTATGTGGGTAATTGGTTAATTATTGGTTCAGTTAGAAATTAACAAGCTAATTAGGAAATTGTGGATAAGCCTAGTGACCCTCCCAACTTGGCAGCAAATGGGGTTCTTAATCAAGACAAATAGTGAGCCTTAATTTATGTAACTATGTTGCATATTTAGGGGCTTTTGGGAAAAATTAATTCATATCAAGTAGGGCCCTCAACCCACAATGATAAGATATCTCCTTACATCATTAAAGTGTGACATTATGGTTGCTAAGTAATAGATGGAGCCTCAAAACAATTCATATAAACCCTTATAACACTACAATAGCGTAAGATACAATTCTAAAAGAGCACCGTACAATCTTTATTATGAATATCATATGGATTTTTTCCTACATCGATCAGTCGTTACGGGTTTTTCACAAAAGACGTCGGTTAGAGGGATTGTTAAGAAAATCGGCTAAGGTATGTTAAGGCTATCCCTTCTTTCCTTTTGGCATGATCCATATGATACAAACGAAATGAGCAAACAAACAACTTTCATAAATATCTCTATTCAAAGAAGCACTAGAAGTGCCTATGTTATTGAATTCCAATGTGTCTTATTATTATGTCGTGTGTTCATGCATCTGGGAAAATACAGTTAATTGATAAAGTTTACCCAAAGACATATTGATTTTATGATATTTCGAGAAATCTTATTAACTTACTTCTTATGAATTTCATTTGTTTATACATGTACATTGAACCATGACGAGATGGCGTTATATACACGTATATTATATGTATTTGGGATATGGGAAAAGGTTATGGCGTTATATATGCACCACCACCTGATAAGTTGGTATACGTTGATTATTTCGCCGATAGAGGCCAAGTTGATATGACTGGATACGCCCAGAGGCTTGATGATGTTATGTACACATAAACCTATGCATGATACGGCATTAATACGCAAATGCATGACTTTATAAATATTTCAGGATTCACAAAGTTATTTAGACTTACAGGTGGATTTCTTTACTCCGTGTTTCATTTATTTTTATGTACTGATTTTCATGCCTTACATACTCGGTACATTATTCGTACTGACACCCCTATTTCTCGGGGCCTGCGTTTCATGCTCGAAGGTGCAAGTAGACAGGCTGACAACCCCCCTTTATAGGATCCTTGATCAACGATAGTTGGTGTGATCCACTTGATCCGGAGATGTTATTAGTTTTGGTATGCTATTTGTGTATGTAGATATGGGCACGACGAGGCTCAGTCCCATCTTTCATACATTTGTACCCTCTATTAGAGGTCTATAGATAGTCATGTATAGTTGGATAGAATGTGGCTTTGTCGAATCCTAGTTTTGGATATATGTAGTTGTCTATAGCAGCCTTGTCGGATCGACTTACTATATTCTGCATGTATATGTATATATGTTTTTGGACATGGTTTCCTCACGTATGTTATTCACGTGATTCAGCAGTTTATTGACAGATGTTATTCATGACATACCATTAATTCATGTTCATATGTTAGACGCATGCTTAAGGGTGTTCGACATGTATGACTCGGGAACTCATCATGTCCCATCGGTTTGAGTCATGACAAAAGTGGTATCCGAGCAGTTCTCTCCTATGGTTGTGTAGAAACCGTGTCTAGAATCTTGTTTTTGAGTGTGTTGTGTACCACATTTATAAACACGCGGCTATAGGACATATAGGATGTTATCCTCCCTTATTATCTTAGATCGTGTGATATAAAAATTCATTTTCCTAACGATGTGTTATGTTTTCAGCAATGGCTAAGAAGGCTACAACCACCCAGAAGGGCAAGTCCGTGGCTGATGAGACTACTAGTCGAGCGCCACGAGTTACCAGGGCTCGGGGAGAGTCTAATAGTGAGATTCCATCTCATATTTCATATACTTTGCCCTCTCCAGAGGAGCTTTGAGGGGCACCAGCTCTAGCGCCTACCATATATATCAAGCTCCTCAGCCAAATGCACCAGTTCAGGAGATGAGAGATTTTATTCAGCTATTAACTCGATTAGTCACCGTAGAATCTCGGCATCAGGATGTAGGTATTGGTCATGCAGATAGGTCCATAAGCGCGAGGGTTCATGATTTCATTTATTTAGAGCCTCCGATATTCACTGGAGCAGAGCCAAATGAGGAACATCAGGTATTTATCGATGGAATGCGGAGGACTTTAAAGGTAATGAACGACACTACGACTAAGTCAGTTGAGCTAGCTTCCCATCGACTTAAGATGTTGTAGTTAATTTGTACGAATCTTGGGAGTTGTCCAGAGGTGAGGATGCCCCTTCAGCAGTATGGAAGGAGTTTACAGATGCTTTTCTTCATCATTATCTTCCACCAGATCTTAGATGAGCCAGAGTTGGTAGGTTCTTGAGCCTTCGGCAGGATACATGAGTGTTCGAGAGTACAGTCTTCAGTTTGATTTGTTGGCTAGGTATGCTCCCACTATTGTATTTAAGATGAAGGATTGGGTTCACCGATTTGTGATGGGGTTGGAGCTGTACCTACTTAATGATTGTATGTCGGTCTCACTTCAGCCAGGCATGGATATGTCTCATATTCAGGCATATGCTCATAGTGTAGAGGAGTGTAAGCAGAAGTAGAGGGCCGATCGTGAGCATGATAGGGTCGAAAGTAAGAGAACGAGATCTTCGGTGTTCTTCTAATGAACTTCGAGGTGGTCAGAGACAACAATACCCTAGGTATCCAAGCCAACCATTGACTAGCACACCCCCCTCAATTTTCTGGTAAAAGATTTGATCGTTCCACATATTCAGGGCCTAGTCAGAATTCCAGGGCCTCAAGTTTTCAGTATAGAGGCGAGTCAAGTCAGATCAGGCCGACCATGCCATGATGTGCTTAGTGTGGGAAGCAGCATATCAAGAAGCTCCTTATGGGGTTGGGTGTTTGTTATACTTGTGGTTATCCAGACCACGTTATGAGAGATTGTCCGACGAGAGGTGGTGCAAGTATAGTTCAGCAAGCGAGATCTATGGCTGATTCGTCATCATCAGTACACCCCCTAGGCAAGGTTCTCAAGAACCAATTGGTCGTGTTAGAGGCAGAAGTAGAGCTTCTAGCTCGAGCGGTACTCACTATTGCATTTATGCATTAGCAGGTCGACACCTGATGTTGTTACAAGTATATTATTAGTCTATTCACATGATGTTTATGCATTGATTGACCAGGTTCCACCTTATCATATGTTACCCCGTTGGTTGCTAGTATGTTTGGAATAGAATCTGAATTGGTTAAACCTTTTGAGGTGTCCACACCTATTGGGGATCCAGTGATAGCTAGGTAGGAAATAGAGATTGTACACTAGTAGTTCATGGTCGATCTACAATAGTAGAGTTAATTGAGTTAGATATGGTAGAATTTGATGTTATACTGGGTATGGATTGGTTGTATTGTTGTTATGCCAACGTTGATTGTAGATCAAAGATGGTTCGCTTCCAGTTTCTAGGGGAGCCTGTTTTGGAGTGTAAAGTTAATACGGCATTCCCGAGAGGTCGGTTTTTTTCCTATCTTAAGGCACAAAAGAAGAATGGAAATGGCTATATTTATCATTTAGTTTGGGTACATGATATGAAAGTAGAGTCACCAACTATTCAACCTATCCCTGTGGTTAATGAGTTTCCCGATGTTTTTCCGTATCAGCTTCCGGGTCTTCTGCCAGAGTGAGAAATTAAGTTTTCTATTGACATATTACTTGATACTCAACCAATATCTAATCCTCCCTATAGAATATCACCTGTAGAGATGAGAGAGATGAAGGAACAACCAAGGGACTTGCTTGAAAAAGGCTTTATCAGACCTAGTACATCATCGTGGGGATCACCTAGATTATTTGTAAGGAAGAAAGATGGTTCCTTGAGGATGTGTATTGATTATAGAAAGTTCAACAAGGTGACGATCAAGAACAAGCACCCGCTCTCGAGGATTGATGATTTATTTGATCAGTTGCAAGGTGCCAAGTGTTTCTCGAAGATAGACTTGAGTTCCGGGTACCATCAGGTAAGGGTTAAGGAGAAAGATATTCTGAAGACAACATTCAGAACCAGATACGAGCACTTGGAGTTTCATGTTATGTCATTCAGTTTGACTAATGCCTCAGTAGTATTCATAGATTTAATGGATCGTGTGTTTAGACCCTTTCTATATCTTTCTTTAATTTTATTTATTGATGATATGTTGGTGTATTCTTGTTCAAAGACTGAGCATGCAGATCATTTGCATATTATATTCAGAGTTCTACAAAAAGAGAAGTTGTATGCAAAATTCTATAAATGTGAATTCTGGTTGAATTATGTAGCTTTCCTTAGGCATATTATTGTAGGTGAAGGTATCCAGGTTGATATACAAAAGATTGAGGCACTAATGACTTGTCCTAGACCTAAGACACCGACGGAGGTTCGTAGCTTTCTCGGTCTGGCAGGTTATTACATGCGATTTGTAGAGGGATTTTCTTCTCATTCAGCACCATTGACAAAGTTGACTCAGAAGGGAGCTAAGCTTCAGTGCACCGATGCTTGCGAACAAATTTTCTAGGCATTGAAGGATAGACTAATTTCAACACTAGTTCTAACACTCCAGAGGGAACATATGGTTATGCTATCTAATGTGACACTTCACGCGTTGGATTGAGTTGTGTATTGATGCAACATTGTAAGAAAGCACGAGAAGAATTACCCGACCCTCGATTTAGAATTAGCCGCAAGCACTAAAGATGTGGAAGCACTATTTTTATGGCACACATGTTGATATCTATACGGATCATAAGAGCCTTTAGTATATCTTCAAGAAAAAGGAATTAAATTTACGTCAGAGGAGATGGTTGGAGCTACTAAAAGAATATAACGTTGATATTTTATACCATCTGGGGAAGGCGAATGTAGTAGTGTACGCCCTCAGCTTTAGATCTATGGGTAGCCTGTTATATTTACAGCGAGAAAAAGTTGAATAGCCCGTGAGATTCATTATCTACCTAGTCTTGGAGTTCGATACTGGATTCAAGTGATATCAAAGTTACTATTCAGGACACGACAACATCCTCTTTAGTAAGTGAAGTGAAGGAACGCCAGTACGAAGATCCTGTGTTAGCTCATTATAGAGATACAACCCCTCAGAAGGAGAATGAGATTACAGGAGATGGGGTCCTGAGATATCGGAGATAATTATGTGTCCCTAATGTTGCAGGGTTGCACCGACAGGTTATGGGAGAGACTCACTATTCTTTTTATTCTATCCATCCAGGAGAAACAAAGGTGTATCATGATACCAGGGAAGTATATTGGTGGGACGGAATGAAAAAGGATATAGCGGAGTTTGTTGCTTAGTGCCCGAACTATCAGTAGGTTACGATTGAGCATCAAAAATTCGATGGATTACTGCAGGCTATAGAGATTCCGACTTGGAAGTGGGAAATAATTAATATGGATCTCGTCATAGGCTTACCTCGTACCTAGCATAAGTTTGATTCTATATGGGTGATTGTTGGTAGACATACAAAATCAGCCCATTTTTTGCATGTCAGGACTACATATTCCGCTAAGGATTATGCAAGGCTTTACATTAAAGAGATAGTACGACTTCATGGTGTCCCTATATCTATTATCTCAGATAGAGGAGCTCAGTTTACAAAAAAATTTTGGACATCCATCCAAAAAGGATTGGGGACTCAGGTAAGTCCTAGCACATCATTTCATCCCCAAGACATACGGACATGCTGAGCGTACTATTTAGACACTGGAGGATATGTTACGGGATTATGTGATAGACTTCAAAGGTAGCTGGGATGATCATCTTCCACTTATTGAGTTTCCATATAATAATAGTTATCATTCCAGTATTTAGATGGCTCCATATAAAGCTCTTTACAGATGGAAGTGCAGGTCGCCTATAGGATGGTTTGATGTTGGGGAACATAAGTTACTAGGACCAGAGTTGGTACGATAGGAAATCGAGAAGATTAAGCTTATACAGGAAATACTATTTGCAGCTCAAATCCAACAGAAGTCTTATGTGGATAATCAACGACGAGACTTGGAGTTTCCAGTTGACGTTTGGGTATTCCTAAAGGTATCACCAATGAAAGTCATTATGAGGTTCGATAAGAAAGGAAATCTTATCCCTTGGTAGATTGGACCATATAAGATCATACGCAAGGTAGGCCAGGTGGCATATGATTTAGATGTGCCTCTGACTTGGGGTTTGTACATCCAGTATTTCATGTGTCTATGCTTCATAAATATATCGGAGATCCTTCCAAAGTCGTGTCAGTTGATGATGTTCAGGTCACAAAGCAGCTATCGTATGAGTAAACTCCCATTGCTATACTAGATAGACAACTTTGGAGATTGAGGACTAAAGACGTGGCTTCGGTGAAAGTACTTTGGAGAAACAATGATGTGGAAGAAATGACTTGGGAAGCCAAAGAAGAGTTGAAGTCTAGATATCCTCACTTGATTCCTCTTCCAGAAAAGGATCCAACCGAGACATCACAGCCTTAAGGTGTGTGAACGGATTGTTGTGTTAGTTATTGTCATTGGTCGTGTGAGGCTATTGTCGTTATTAATGATTGTGGCAATATGTGGCATTGAATTATAGATTTTTCTACAGGAAGGTTTGGTAGTAGTATTGTTACAAAGGCGAATATACAAAAATTTATATATATCCCGGGAAGTTAAACATTCGAGGATGAATGTTTTTAAGGGGGGGAAGATGTTACATTTCCCGTTTTCGTACGTTAAAGTTTCATCGTATGTTAATCGACGTAGGCTCGAGAATGAGATCATTTTTTAGGTTATAAATGTTTATGTTGTTTATAACAGGCAGTAAGTAAGTACAGTGAAGGTTAGAGGGTTAGCAAATCAAAGAAGATAAGTTTCGTTGAAGGTTGTCAATTTGGGATAAAATACGGTCTAAGCTAATACCCCATATTTATAGACTAGTGTCATACAAGGTACCACATGCCCATGATTGTAAGGTATATAAAATGTGTTAAAAGTTATTAGTATTTTAAGTAATTTGAGATAATACTTAATTATGTGGGTGATTGGTTAATTATTGATATAGTGGGAAATTAACAAGCTAATTAGGATATTGTGGATAAGCCTAATGAACCTCCCGACGTGGCAGCTAATGGGGTTAGTAATCAAGCCAAATAGTGACTCTTAGTTTATGTAACTAGGTGGCATATATAGGGGATTTTGGGCTAAATTAATTCATATCAAGTGGGGGCCATAACCCAAAATGATAAGATATCTCCCTACATCATAAAAGTGTGATGTTATGGTTTTTAAGTAAGGGATGGAGCCTCAACAGAATTCATATAAACCCTTATAAAGCTACAACGGCGTGAGATGCAATTCTAGGAGAGCCCGATACAATCTTTCTCAAGAATATCATTCGGATTTTTCACTACTTCGATCCGCCGTTACGTTTTTATCGAAAAAGACATGGATTAGATAGACTGTTAAGAGAATCGGCTCAACTATATTAACGCTATCCCTTCTTTCCTTTTGACATGATCCATGTTATACAAACAAAACGAGCAAATGCACAACTTCCATAAATATCTCTAGTTATATAAGCACTAGGGGTACCTATATTCTTGAATTCACATGTGTCTTATTATTATATCTTTTGTTCATGGGTCTCGGAAAAATAAAATTTAATTGATAAAATTTGTCCGAAGACATATTGATCTTATGACATTCCGAGAAATCTTATTAACTTACTTATTATGCATTTCATTCATTTATACATGTACATTGTACCATGACCAGATGGCGTTAAATATGCGTATATTATATGTATATGAGATATGGTAAAAGGTTACGACGTTATATACGCACCAACACCTGATTAGTTGGTATATGTTGATGATTTCGCCCACAGAGGCCGAGATGATATGACAGGATGCCCTTAGAGGCTTGATGATGTTATGTAGACATACACCTATGCATGATACGACATTTATACGCACATGAATGACTTTATAAATATTTTAGGATTCATAAAGTTATTTAGACTTACAGGAGGATTCCTTTACACCATGTTTCATTTATGTCTTTTATGTATTGATTTTCATGCCTTACATACTCGGTACTTTATTCGTACTGATGCCCCTATTTCCTGGGGCCTGTATTTCATGCCCACAGGTGCAGGTAGACAGGTTGACGATCCTCCTTTTATGATCCTTGATCAATGAGAGTTGGTGTGCTCTACTTGATCAGAAGTTATTTTTAGTTTTGGTACGCTACTTTTATATCTAGATATGGGCACGAAAGGGCCCAGTCTCATCCTTCATACGTACACTCTATTAGACGTCGGTAGACAGTCATGTTTAATATGATAGTATGTGGCCTTGTCGGCTTCTAATTTTTGCACTATTTGTACGGTGTCCCTTGAGAGGTCTATACTAACCACTAGAGTCTACAACATTTGTTCAAATAGAAGGATCCTCACTTGCGATAGCTGAGATGGTTAGAGTTGATTAGCGGAGATGGTCGATGCCTTAAGTTGAAAGGTGGAGAGCTTGGGAAATTTAGCATATCTACTAGTAGTGGAGAGGCCATTAGCATTGGATATTCAGGCCTTGGACAACTAGTTTGTTAGATTTTATGGTTCGGAGCCGAGTCGAGTTTTAGCCTGTGTGGTTTATTGGTCTTCTCTATATGATCGTATCAGATAGTGCCAGTTTGACGACCTACATTTTCTTGTCCTCAAGGACACGGTTCAGCACGGCAATGCCAAAGATGTCACAATTGGGTATGACAATGTGTTACAGATGTAGGGCCGGCTATGTCTGCCCAATGTCGATGGTTTGCATGAGTTGATTCTTTAGGAGGCCCACAGTTCGTGCTACTCCATTCATCCGGGTGCCGCTAAGATGTATTAGGAATTGAGGTTGCATTATTAGTGGAGGAGGATGAAGAAGAACATAGTGGAGTATGTATTTTGGTGCCTAAATTGTCAGCAGGTGAAGTATGAGCATCATCGGCCAGGTGGATTGCTTCCGAGGCTACAGATTACATAGTGAAAATGGGAGCAGGTTACTATGGATTTTGTTTTTGGGTTTCCACGGACTCGAAAGAAGTTCGATGCAGTATGGGTGATTGTGGATAGGTTGACCAAGTTGGCTCATTTCATTCCAGTGGTGACTACTTATTCTTCAGAGTAGCTGGCTTAGGCTATATTCGCGAGATTGTAAGACTTCGTTGCGTACGCAGTTTACATCAGAATTTTGGAAGGCAATACAGCGAGAGTTGGGCACACGGGTTGAGTTGAGCACAACATTACACCCTCAGATAGACAGACAGTCTGACCGCACTATTCAGATATCAGATGATATGATTCGTGCATTTGTGATGGAGTTTGGGTATTCTTGGGGTAAGCTCTTTCTGCTTGCGGAGTTTGCCTACAACAACAACTACCAGTCGAGCATGCAGATGGCTCTGTATAAGGCTTTGTATGGGAGGCGATGTCGATTGATTCAAGATCGGCTTTGTATAGTCCAATCTAGACAGAATAGTTATGCGGATCAGAAGGTTCGCGACATTGCATTCATGGTTCGGGAGCGCGTCTTGCTTCAAGTTTCACCCACGAAGTGTGTTATGAGGTTCAGGAAGAAGGGCAAGTTGAGCCTTAGGTATATCAAAACTTTTGAGATTCTTTAGAGGATTGGAGAGGTGGCCTACAAGCTTGCACTTCCACCTTTACGAGCTATAGTTCATCCAGTATCTATATTTATATGCTCCAAAAGTATGACGTTGATCCATCTCATTTGTTGGATTTCAGCTCAGTCCAGTTAGACAAGGATTTACCTTATGTTAAGGAGCCGGTGGTCATTTTGGACAGGAAGGTCCGAAAGTTGAGGTCGAAGAACATTTCTTCAATGAAGGTTCAGTGGAGGGTCAACCAGTTGAGGAGGCGACTTGGGAGACCGAGTATGATATGCGTAGACATTATCCTCATCTCTTCAACGTTTCAGGTATGTCTCTATACTTGTTCGAGGACGATAGTTTGTTTTAAGATTGGAAGGATGTAATTACCCCACTGGTCATTTTGGTTTCAGGTGAGTTTCGGAGTGAAATAGAACACTTAGCCCCCAGGTTAGAGGCTTAATTTGGAAGAATTGATCGTAGTTTGACTTTTGTATAAACTACTTTGGAATTGAATCTTGACGGTTGAAATTGCTCCGTATGGTGATGTTGGACTTAGGAGTGTGTCCGAATATTGATTTGGAGGTATGTAGGCCGTTTCAACTTGAATTGGCGAAAGTTAGAAAGTTGATGTTTTGGAAGGTTGGAGAGCTTGACGGGGAGTTAACTTTATTGATATCAGAGTCAGAACCGATTTTGGGAGTTGTAATAAGTCCTTCATGTCATTTATAAATTGTGTGCAGGATTTGGAATCAATCGGAGTTGTTTATGTATGGACATTAGTACTAGAATTCGGAAGTTCATGGTTTCAATAAGCTTGAATTGGGTTGCGATTCGTAGAATCGATGTTGTTTGATGTGATTTTTGGCCTCAAGTAGGTCTGTTATGTGCTTTGGAATTTGTTGGTATATTTTAATAGGAGTTAACTTTATTGATACCAGGGTTAGATTCTGAATATGGAACTTGGAATAGGTCTTTCATATCATTTATGACGTGTGCAAACTTTGGAGTCAACCAGAGTTGTTTTTGGTATAAATTGACATTAGTATTGGAATTCGGAAGTTCATGGTTTCAATAAGCTTGAATTGGGTTGTGATTCATACAATCAATGTTGTTTGATATAATTTTTGGCTTCGAGTAGGTCTGTTATGTGTTTGGAACTTGTCAGTATACTCGGACGCGATCCCTGGGTGTGATTCAGATTGAATTTGGAACAAATTTTGACTTATTCTCTTTGATGAAGTCCAGCCTTCTGGTGTTATCACACCTGTGGAGGGATTGGCCGCAGGTGCGGACACGCGGGTGCGAGTGATGAAGCGAAGAAGTAGAGAGGAGAAACCCTGGTCTGGGCTTGTAGGTGCGAATACCTGGGTGAAGGTGCGCCTCCGCAGAGGCGGACCTTGCCTACGCAAAAGCGGAAACTAAGGAAGGGCCTTGGGCAGGATCGCGGGTGCGGTCGTTTTCTCCGTAGATGCACTTCCGTAGAAGAACGTATGGGTTCTCAGGTGCGAGCCTTCAGTGCATTATTTTGAACTGCACATGCGATAGTTTTTTCGCAGGTGCGGTGTCGCAGATGCGATTGTGTGACCGCATATGTGGAATCACTGGGAAGAAAAGTCCTAAGTTCGAGGGCTTGATTTCATTATCAATTTTTGGACCTAGAGAGCTCGATTTTTGGCAATGTTTCGAGAGATTTTAAATAAATTCATTGTGGTAAGTGATTTTAACTCGATTTTTGTTATATTACACGAATCCATTGTTATTTTAATAATTTAATTAGTGATTTGAGTTGAAATTTGGGGAAACAATTGTGAAAACTTCTTAGGCTAAATTTTCGGGATTTGAAAGGCGATTTGAGGTCGAATTTGGAGTAATTCTTGTGTGGTTGGACTCATTACCGAACACATGTTCGGATTAAGTAACTTTTGTCAGGTTCTGAGACGTGGCCCGAGTTGAATTTTAGAGTTGAATCTTTGTTTCATTGTAATGATCGTATTGTTATTATTCAAAATAGTTTCTTATAGTTTATATTTATGGTATAAATTTGTTTTGGCTAGATCGAGTCATTCGGAGTTGGATAATCGAGGGAAGGGCTTACTAGTGGATTGAGTTAGCTTTTTTTGAGGAAAGTGACTTGCCTAACTTTGTGTGCTGAAATTAACCCTTGGGATTGTTGTTGTTTTGTGATGATTATGCTGTGTGGAAGTCGTGTACGCACGTTGGCGAGTGTCTACACAGGCTAAATGTTGTAATTGCCCAGTTTTAGCTATGTAGATTCTGTTCATGCCTTTAGTTGAGTTGCCGTAATATATCATATCCATCATCATTAGTATATCTTCACATTCCCTACTTGTCTTATCTCTTACATGTTAATTGCTCTATATGTTTAGCTGAAGTTCTTGTTTCCTCTATTTCTTATTCACTATTTAACCGTTGAATTCTTTACTTGAAGTTGTTATTCTTGGAATATCTTGTTGTTTAAATTGGTATTGATCAATAACGGACGTGATTCACATTTAGGCAAAGTGTTAAGTTATGAAATACTATTCGTGGTGAGGTATTTACTTCCATTTGTTATTGTTGAGACTCTTGTGTACATTGTGGTTGAGCCATAGGCTATTTTTTGTTAAAATACCATTATTGTTGATTTATTTAGAAAATTGTGATTTATGGCACTTGAGGTGCGATTTGTGATACGTTGTGATATTGGCACGCATGCGGTGGAATAAGGTTTAGGGGTTGAAATGCATGCGGTGAGATAAGGTGGGCTTGATACACGTGTTTCAAGTAGGGAACTACTTGAAGCCACACGGTGTGATAAGGTGGGCTAAAAATACGGGAGGCTATTTCGGGAAAAAAGATTTTTAAAACTAATGCAAAGGCTCCCGCAGTGATCTAAGTAAAGACTGTGAATTGATTTGTGATTTGAGACAACGAGGCGGTACCTTGGTAGTAATTCTTGTTTGTAGTTTTATATTAATTCACTCTTGTTTTGTTTCTTTGTTTCATGTCATAGCATTCCTTGTTTTCTTCTGTGATGCATTATTTGCCTTAGTTCAGTGTAGCTCTTCTCAGTGTATTTCCTTATTGTCTCATTTTTATTATTATCATTATTGCACTATTTTATACCTGTTAGGCTTCCTATTTATTCCATTAGAGCCTTGACCTGACATCGTCACTACTCTACTAAGGTTTGGCTTGGCACATACTAGGTACTGTTGTGGTGTACTCATGCTACGCTTCTACACATCGTTTTGTGCAGATCCAGGTACCTCCTACCAGTCCAGGCACCAGTGAGGCGAGCCCAGTTCCGGAGACTTCAAGGTATACCTGCTGATGTCCGCAGGCCTCGAATCCACCCTCAATCTAGTTTATTTCAGTTCTTATCCTTCTATAGACACAGATGTATATGGATGTTTTGTACTATCTTATAGAGCTTGTGACTTGTATTCACCAGAGTTTCCTTTATATTAGTTTTTGATTTATTGCGACTTTAATCATTATTTCAGTTATTTCTGCATAAATGTTAGGCTTACCTAGTGTTAGAAGCTAAGTGTCATCACGACATCCTACGAAGGAAATTCGGGTGGTGACAAAAAAAGTCAATTCTAAGTGGTGACTTATAAAAAAATAAAATGACCCTTTTTTAAATAATTTCATTTTAATTGAAGAAACTCCCCGAAAAAGGAGGTGTGACTGGCATTGCATTTAAACACCCAAAAATGCATAAACTAAAATGTGATTGTGCAAATAAAGGCTAGGGATCACATGTCATCTGATAGGGGAAAATGAGGTGTGAAAAGTAATGCATTTAAATACCCAAAAAGGTATAGATTAGAATGTGGTTGTCCAAATAAAGGTTTTAGATTCAATGGGGAAAGGCTAGGTATCACATGTCACCTGGTAGGCATGAAAGGCACAATCGAGTAAAATAAGGCCTGTGATCCTTTCCCAAACCAAGTATTACTCAGTATTTTGCCTCAACAAACATTCATGCCATGTTCTAGATCTATAATGATGCCAGTGCTCAATCTAAAGCTCACCACAAATTACACATCAAACGACGAGGTTGACTTTGTTCATCCCTTAACTGGAAGCATCAGATTTTTCAGGTGTCACTTAAGGTGCGACTAATAGGTACCAAATGAATCCATAATTTACCACGAAGTTGATCCTCTCTGTCATACCAATTTAAACACTTGTTCCTTTCCCATGCGCGGTTGATAACTATATTGGTACAGTTCAAGTCAAGACTTTGATTTCTTTTTTAATCTTATAATATTTTTTGTTTTTTTTTCTTAAGATATTTTAATAATGAGAACGTACCCAAAGTACGGGTTGCCAACCTATTTAGTGAATACAAGAATTAGGTCAACGTACGTTAGGAAGGATACAATGCAAAATGTATAGTTCAAATGACATTTTTTTTAACGAAATAAAACAAAGGATATAGATTACATTAAAGTTATGTACATAAATGCAAGAGTATATAAAAAATCGGAGCGGTGCCTCGTGATGCCTGTGGATAGATTTGATATCCATTGAAGTTAAAGAGTGACTCCAACAAGAGGATGTGGTCCACTTGTCCTCGAGAATAATTTTATGGTCTACCAATTATTTGCGGGATAGTTATTGTTTGTCTCCCAATTGACCGGGGGAATGTCTTATTTCAGCCTTCTGATTGTCTGTGGAAACCACTTATTATGGTGATCGCCCTTCGGTTATAAGCCGAGAACAATCTGTAATGACCTGATAGATCGTTTTGAGTCCTATCATTTGGTTTCATGATTTGAGTCTTCAAATAGCTTAATTTAGTAATTTATGAATCACATCTGTGGTCTGTTTTGATTTTTAGAAAGTTTAGATGTGATTTTTCAAAGAGAAACTTGATTCTGAAACCTAAAAGTTATTGAGATTGACCACTGTCAATATTCTTGGTAAACAATATCCGAGTGGTGTTTTGACGATTCCAGTAGTATGATGATTTTTGACTTGTACGCATGTTTGGTTAGGGCCCCAGATGACTCCAGGCCATTTAATCGTTTATTGTGAAAAGTTGGAAAATGAGTTTATGAACTTGAAAATCTTTGAGTTTCAATAATTGATCATTGATTGTAGATGTTATTTTGATGTTTAATATTAAGAGTGAGTTTGTATGAGGTTTATAAACTTGTGTAGATGCTTGGAATGAGGCCTCAGTGGTTCAGGTGAGTTTTGGATTGGTTTCCAAGTTTTATAAACTGATTTTTCCAAGTTTGAGATTGATGGTGCTGCAGATATCACATTTGCGATGGTGTGCTCACAAACACGAGGTCCGCATTTGCAACCTTAACCTTGCATTTGTGATGGGGAAATGGTTAGGGCTACCTTCACCGCAAATGCGACACCAGCTTCGCAATTACGAATTTGGAGTCGCTTTCGCGACCCTCGCCATTTTGATGAGGGTATCGCATTTGTGATATCTATGCCTTATAGGGCACTTCACAATTGCAGTCATGTGGTTTACAATTGCGAGCTATTTCAATTGCAAACTTGTTTACCATGAAAATGGTAATTACAATTATATTTAATTTTGTGATTCTAAAAATACGTGATCTATTTTAATACCAGTTTTTTAGGAAATAGATGCTAAGTGAGAGGTAAGAAATGAGATAAGAGAGAAGGATAATGAGATTGTGCAAACCGAGCAGTTTAGAGACGGGGTCTCGAGCTTGGTCGAAATAGGCCTCGAAGTCGAGCTCGAGATCTTGACAGAGAGCGGTTGAAGAGGATACAACAGTATTGAAGGCCTCGAAGATGTCCTCTTTATGGTCAATAACGAGTAATAATTGAAGAACAATTAATGAACACAATAAATGTAAGGCAATAAATCAATAGAACAATTGTAGAGAATATTTGAGTTAGAGAGCACAGAATGTTCTTGTATTGAATATCATCTGTGTTACAAAATGACAAAGGTCCCCTTTATATAAGAGGGAGAATCCCAACATAGTACATGTGTAATTAATACAAAGATAGACGGCAGGCACAACCATGTAATGCCACGGTATGGGCTTGTGCTATTTTGTGTACTTGGTCATCTTTAACCACGTGCCTTTTGGGAATTTCCCACTTTTCCATGATGGTCTTTGATTTACACTGCCTCGAGGTGGATCGTGGAGAGTCCCCGGCATGCCTCCTCGATGTAAAAACTCGAACTTCTTCAAGCCTTCTGAAGACGGGCTATGAAGCTCCGTAATGATCATAAAATCCGGCTCTCCAATTTTAGTCGTATACAGTTAGTCCTCGCATTTCTTAGAATGAAGTGATAAGAAACGGTCTTGAATTCTTGACTCTTCGATATCCCTATTATGATGTCAGCTTCATCAGAACATTAAATGATGTGACATAAAGTTGCGCAGAGGTCGTTGTCAGCACGAATCTCGAGAAGCCCACGATCCGCTATTTGTTCGACTTTTTCCGCTTCAACAAACCCCAAGGGCCTCTATAAATACTTCAATTGTTTGCCTTTTACAATTGCACAACATCTTCAAGTCTTCAAAATTTTACTAATTGTTTCCTACCTTCATTCTCTTTCTGTGTTTACTTCTTCATCTTCTTTCTTCAAAACTCAATTACAATTATGGCAAAAACTTCCAAAACGGTACCTCAAAAAGAGGGAGCCGCTTATTAGTCACGCCCGTCTAAGGGCAAATCAAAAACTCCTCCAAGCATTGAGCAGTGCATATATATACCCTTTCACTTTAGGCCCCGTAGATTCTTCTTCTCCACCGACTGACCTGGTGATTCTCGACTTTTGCCCAATATCGGGTGACACTCGGTCAGATTTATCTTTCTTTTGGAGGATTGTGTACATGAATCGATACATTTCCAACAAGGTCGAAGGGATGACTTTCACCCTCGATCAATTAATGAGACTTTATAGCCCTCGTCTTTTCCGAGGGGGTTTAATTAAACTGCAGCGTCGATCTGCCAAGGCGTTCTTTGCTTGCATCGACGAGGATAAAGATTGGGGATGGATGAGCTGATTTGTTAGAGTCAGAACCTCGTATATCATCCTTGCTGATAGAATGACGTTCCCGAAGGAATGGAATATGAAGCGTAAGTATCCCCATATTAAGTATGTTTTACCACCTCTTTTTCTTCTGATTGATTTTCTTCTAACTGTGTAGCCACTGTTTGGTTTCCTGGCATGGTCCAGGACCTTCCGGGATGGGTCAATTTTTTGGATTCCGCTTTTCCCTACAACAAACGTGTCTGGCGTGAGTTGGATAAAACACGATGGCAGGCTAAAACAACGATATGCTCTCATTGTTGTTGTTCCCTCATTCTTTGTAAGACCGTGCAGGCTTAGGGAAGGCGTTTCGATGAGACCGCCCCCTCCTGGTGATGAAGAGGATCCAAAAACTGCTAAGGACAAGAAAAGGAAGAAGGAGACATTGGTAGAGTCACCAAAATCCAAAAAAGCAAAGGCTCGGAAGCCCAAGACCGATGCTAGTGTCCTATCCTCGATGGCCGCTGAGAGCCTACGAGTCGAGAAAGAAGATAATGATACTTGCCCTTTGGTACCAATGAAAAAATAAAGCATTGGTGCTTCTAAAATTGCTGGGCGGACATCTGCGGAGTCGAGGGAGGCCGATACAGACCCACCTTGTGCTGAAGAGACCCTCGAGGAGTGTTCGAGCGCAATCCCCAAATCGCTCGTCGGACATGGCACAGTTCGCGTCACTGAGTTTGAGGGGCCCATTTCTGATACTTATTGTGGGCGAGAGGAAGCCTCGATGGAGGTTGATATTGCAAGAGGATTACAGTCGGGCCCGTCGTTTTATCCAGGGGACATACAAGATGCCCAGGACATGAATGCCTCCGGTTTGGGGACCTCTCACAGAGAGAATGATATATTCAGAGATTATTTTGAAGGTGTTGAGGAGGAGACCAATATTGATGCCCAATTGCTTTCGAGGAGGCCGAGAGGCATCAAAACCAGGTAACCTTCTTTGACATAATAGTCTATGCTTCAAATATTATAGTCTTCGAATTTCTACTCTTACTTTTCTAACTTTCCTCCTTTGCGCTATAGGTTAAGAAGTTGTATGACCAATCATTCTCTAAGATGCAAGATGAGTTGACTCATCATGGAGAGGAGCTTGAGAAGCTTTTATCGGAGTCAGTTGAGCTGGAGGCTCAATGTGCCCAAAAAGAGGAGGAGTTAATCAACCTCCGGGCAGGCTCGGAGAGGGCCCTCCAAGAGAGGGCCGACTTTATGGAGCAGGTACTTCTGGTACCCACAATTTTATCTTTATTTGCCATACTTGGTGCTAATTAGTTTGTCTTCTGCATCTTTCAGATAAGGCAGAAGGATGCCTTTGTGGGGCAGCTCCGAGGAGATGCTGTGGCCAAGGACGCCGAAATCCTTGAGCTGGCACGGCTGAATAATGTCGTGGCTTCAAAGAGGGACGTACTTCGGGAGAGGCTATCCTCGGTTCAGGACCTCCTTCGAGGTGCTCAGGAGGAGGCTGTTGCATTATCTACGTCCAAGTATGAGGCTGATGAATTTGTCTCTTCATATAAAAGGGACGTTGCTGCCGTGAATAATCGGGCTAGAGAGATATCCGAGAAGGCCGAGCTAGAACTGGCTCGGGCAGTTGCTCATGCTCGCTCTCAGACTAGGAGGCAAGCATTCGAGGAAGCGCGCGCTAAAGGTGTCGATCCCTCTGTCGAGATTGAAGAAGCCAGAGCCTTGGAGGAAGAATCGACAATTTCACCTACTTCAGATGAGGGCTCTGGAAGCAACTCGGGCAGCAGTGAAGGAAAAGAGTAGATTTACCTACTGTTTTGCTTTTTCCCTTTTTTGTACATAGGATCATCGAGAGAGCTTTGTAAAATACCTTTGTAAATACATTTTTCAGAATGAAAAGATCTCTTTGTTTCATATCTTTCAAACTTTTTCCTGTAACGTTTATGCAAAAGTCGACCTTCGAGCTTCGACTTTAGCCCTTTGGAACCCGTACTTGCAGCAATAGAGAACTCGGATCGAACACCTTCTCGAGGTTAGGTTGGTACGGAGGTTTTGATCCCTCGAATGATGTATGACAGCAACATTCATATGCATGACCATGAAGTGACCAAGGTGGGCCCTCCAGTGCACTTCCCCCAAAGTTATAATAACTTCGTCAGAACTAATTGTCCTTCAAAGTAGATGAATAGTCGTCGCTTTCTTTATATACATACACTCGCTTCTTCTTCAGCTTAGGTCTTGCAACTTAGCAAAACTATCTTTCTCTTTAACGTTCTCTTCCTTTTCTCAGCTTGCGAAACTGTTTGAGCTTTCTTCCTCTTTATCTTTGTTCAAATAGTTATGGCTGTCATGCCCAAAATCGTTCACCAAGAAGAGGGAAACCTTACCTTTGTTTCTTGCCCGGCAGGCGGTGCACCGCCGGCATATGGCGAGTTATCATCGAGTTGTTTTTCTTTGAAGAAACACTTTGCACTAGAGAAACCCTTTGATGCTCCATTCCATTGAGAGCATGCGTCGAGGTTCATTCGATCGATAGAGGAAAATCACCTCGGGGCCGTGAGAAGAGATTGCAGATGGGGAGAAAATGTGATGTTGCAGATACCTTCCCGAGAAGATAATATTATGGCCTATGTGGAGGGATTCCTGAACGTGTATATGTACCCATTGACACTGGGTCCCTTCGACCGCCTTGTGCTCGAATTTTGCAAAAGGTATCGAGTCACTCTTGCTCAAATGTCCTTCTGGCGATATTGTTGATGATAAGGTACTTTACTGAAAAGGCTGAGCATGAATTTATCCTTAGCCACCTAATCAGATTATATTGGCCTCAACATTGTCGAGGCCTGATTGCGTTACGACGCCGATCCACCAAGACTTTTATTGCCAGTGATGATGAAGACCGGAATCGAGGATGGATGTGTCGGGTTTTCTAAGTGAGGACCGTCGACATCATTCGTGCAGAGTTCCTGTCGTTCCCCAAAAAATGGAACTTCAAACGTAAGTACTATGTCGTATCTTAGTTCCTTTTACTCTTTTTTGATTTATAAGAATGTATCTTTTTCTCTTCCTCAGTGGTCCCGTGGATGCCGCAGGAGATCCCTGATCTTGCGGAGTAGACTCGGAGGCTGGTAGCTTCCTCGACCTATGATGAACGCAAGTGGAAAGATCTGTCGAAGGGCACAAGGGAAGCAAAGCACCACGGTATGAGCCATGTGATTGCCTTTTGAGAAATGCCTTCTTTTATGTGTATTAACTCCGCCACCACAGGTGTTGGAGGATTCTCCGGGGTTAGATCGTGCCCCTTTGAGGATAGGGAAGGGCCGTTGGCTTCGGAGCCAAGGGAGGATAATAAGCGGAAAAGGTCCTCGATGGATGAGGACATTCTCAATGAGGTGGGGCCTTCCCAAAGACACAAAGGAGACGTTGTCTCTGAAGAGGACTTATATATATCGATCATTATATGTCTATCAGCTCTCCTCGGGAGGATGGTTCTTCATCTACGGCTCGAACTAGGGGCCCTCCCGAGGTTGTCGATCCTGTTAGGCCTGAGATCTCAAATCTCGAGGGAGAGGTTCCACGAGGGGGAAAGAGCAAAAGTTTTTCACCACCGTCTGCCTCCTCCCTCGAAGGTACTTCGAGAGATGCTCGGGGCCAGGGGCCACCTGAATCAAGTGGTGTCTCGAGCGATCATATCCATCCAGAGCGGTTCAACTGGGGTCGATGGGACCAGGCCACTAGACGCACGATCAACTTTTGAGGAGGCTCAGCGGCTCTACTCCATGGCGAGTTTTTGTTGACTTTGTTTGTTTTTCATCTATGTATTTTCATCCTTTGAACTGACGCTTCTTTTTCATAGGCCTTTGACAAGCTCAAGTTCGAGCTGCTTCATTGTGAGACCAAGTTGCGGGAAGCATTGGGCAAGGAGAAATCTCTCATGCTTCTTTGCAATAAGAAAACAAAAAAAGTTGATATATCTTCAATCGGAGATGCATCGAAGTCGAGACTACGAAGGCAATATCTAGCAACAGGTAATCCTTATCTTTAAGGAGTACATGCTTCCTTTCCCGATATTTGAGAGCTAATGCTTGATATTTGAGTTGTAAAAAAAATGGAAGCGTTGGAACGTCTTTGGGGAAAAGTCGGACAGCTCAGTTCTGAATGCAATACACTGAAGGCGCAAATAGGTGTTCATGCTGTGGCCCAAAGGAATGCTTAGGCCAAGGCTTCTACCCTCGAGGTGCAACTTTGCAATGCTCGAGAAAATAGCTTGATTCAGACGAGCAGGATTGCCAAGCTCGAGACTGATCTTTGAATATGAAGGCCGAGGTCGTGGACGCCCAGGCTGAAGCTGAAGAAGTTCGAGCAAAGGTCGATAATAAAGTGGCCATTTATTTGAAAGATGCGGTTGATGCTCGGGCCGAGCTGAGAGGAGACTTTGACAGAGAAAGGGGGGCAATGAGTATGCCCAATGTAGGTCTTGGAGGGAGATCCTCATAGAGATTCATGCTAGGGGCTTTGACCTCTCGGAAGAGATAAAGCAGGCCAAGGCGGATGAGATCGATGCCAAGTTTTTCCTTTCCTATGGAGCCGATGCTGATATTTGAAGGCCACCGTGGGAGCTGGTCCGAGGGGCCGTTGAGGGAGCTGGTCCCGAGAGTGGATTAGGTTTTTCTTTCATGTCCTTTGCATAGAACTCATGTGGGAGCATTGTAAATTTATACTTGTAACACACACATATATAAAAAATTCTTTGGTATTTCTTATTTGCTTGTCGATAATTAGCCCGATGAATTGGACTTCAAAATGAATCCCTTGGGGTTATAAATTGGCCTTGAGGCTTTTTAGGTTGGCCCGTGGCTCTTACGCATTGGGTCGGTGCGACCTTTGATGTGGCTGGCGACTTGGGCTCTTATGCATTTGGCCCTGAGGCGCTTTAGTTAACCATTTAGGGCTCAATCTTCGAGTTGGGTTTTGACTCGAGCTCATCGACCCTTAGGTTTTTAAATTGGCCTTAAGGCTCGTTAGGCTGGCACTTAGTCTCTTACGCATTGGGTTGGTACAACATTTTATGTATCTGGCGACTTGGGCTCGTACACGTTAGGTCGATACGACCTTTAATGTAGCTGGCGAGTTGGGCTCTTACGTGTTAGGTCGGTACAACCTTTAATATAGCTGGCGACTTAGGCTCTTACGCCTTAGGTCGGTATGACCTTTAACATGTTCTTTTCAAAGTTTTTTTGAAGTAATTATAGGCCTATGATTTCATGGCGATAGTCGGACGTCTTCGAGTTGCGTTAGTGTGGCTGGAGCCTTATGACGGTGGTCATTGTATTTAGCCATAGCCTCTTAGTCCCCGAGTGAGTCAGCCTCGTCGTCTATATCGAGGGTATGCCTTTTTAGAGGTCTTACAAGTTCGAGTATATAACCTTGACTTTGATATCGAGATTATGCCTTTTTAAGGTCTTACAAATTTGTTCATTCCTTGCTTGAGGTCTTACAGATTTGATATTGTCTCATAGAGGTCTTATGATTCATGCCTTGCTTGAGGTCTTACAGTTTTGATGTTGCCTCGTGGAGGGCTTACATTGGTGCCTCATAGAGGTCTTATGAGTTCGAAGTTTCCGGCCCTGAGGACTTATGGCTTCGAGTTTTTTGTGACTCGATGGGGTGATTGCCGATGATAGTCCCCGAGACATCGAAAGGTTTTGTCTTTGGAGCCGTTCTTTGTGAAAATAGAAACCTTTTTGGTGTTTTCCTCATCGAGGTCTTAGATTGTTGATATTGCCTCATGGAGGGCTTATAGTGTTGATATTACCTCGTGGAGGGATTATATTGTTGATATTGCATCATGGATGGCTTACATTGTTGAGGTTGCCTCATGAAGGGCTTACATTGGTGCCTCGTGGAGGACTTATGAGCTTAAAGTTTTCAGCCCTGAGGTCTTATGACTTCAAGGTTTTGATGACTCCATGGGGTGACTGTCGAGGACAGTCCCCAAGTCGGGGTTATGCCTTTTTTAAGGTCTTACAAATTTGGTGTTGCCTCGTTGAGGGCTTACAAGTTTGAGCATGCCTCGTCGAGGTCTTACAGATGCGATATTGCCTCATGTAGGGATTATAGTGGTGCCTCACGGAGGGCTTATGATCTCGAAGTTGCCTGCCCTGACGTCCTACGGCCTCGAGTTTTTGGTGTCAGTCCCTGAGTGTTTGGGAAATTTATGGCCCTGGGGCCGTTTCTTGTAAAATAGCAAACTTCTTTGACGCGCGAAGTGTTTTGATGATAAAAGATTCTCCTCCGATTACTTCATACAAGTATACATTTTTTCACTATCGAGGCTTCGATTATTCAATGTGGACACAGTTCATTCGACCGTTTGGTCCTATACATTGTTCTCTTATCGAGACCATCTTTGGCATCTTTTAGTTTCTTCGAGGATGTGATCTCCCGGGTGGATGCCCCTCAGTATTTGAGGTTGATCGAAGAGACGCCTTGAATACTTGGTGAGTTCTCATCAGGTAGCATATGGATGTTGCCTCGTTAAAAACCTCGTTGGTGAAACCCATTTGGGATAAAATCTGACATGAGGGAAAAAGAGCCCAACACATGCTTTAAAACATACGACCTTCGAGCTGGAGGGTGCTTCGATTTCTTTCAATCGAACACCTGCACATAGGCTAGTGTAAAATATGAAGGAAAGAGGGAGTGGGTTGTACCTTAACTCTAGTGGTGTTCATGCCTCGATATGCTTCAGTCACTCGTTCGAAGGATGCGGCACAATCCTTTATTCGTTCATCCGAGAATGTGGTTTGTGATTTCCACTCGGATGTTTTGCTTGTTCTTTGGCTCCTTCGTTGTAGAAGGTGTCGGTGCCGGTGCCACATCGTGCACTGCGAACATTTCTTTTGCTGCGTGCTGCTCTCCGTACACTATTTTTCCTCTATCCTTCGTATGAAACTTCATTATTTGATGAAGGGTTGACGACAACGCCCTCATACTGTAAATCCATGGACTTCCAAGTAATGCATTGTATCTCATGTCACCTTCGATGACATGAATCTTGGTATTTTGAATTGTACCGGTCACGCTGACCGGGAGGATGATTTCCCTTTTCGTTGTCTCGCTCGCCATGTTGAATCCGTTAAGGACACGGTGGGAGACGGGCATGATCTGCTCGAGCAATCTGAGTTGCTCTACCACCCTCGACCTAATTATATTGGCCGATCTACCTGGATCCACGAGTACACGTTTAACTTGAAATTTATTTAAACTAAAAGAAATTACCAGTGCGTCATTATGAGGTTCAGACAAGGTCTCGATGTCCTCTTCGCTGAATGAAAGAGCATCTTCTGGTATGTAGCTCCGAGTTCGTTTTTCCCTGGTGATGGATAATTTTGTGCACTTGAAAACAGGTCCCTGAGGGATGTCGACTACTCCAATAATCATGTGGATGACGTGTTGTGGTTCTTCTGTTTCATTTTTCCTGTTTGCCTCTCTTTCCCGAAATTGGTTTTTAGCTCGGTCGCTGAGGAACTCTCGAAGGTGCCCTTTGCTAAACACTCGGGCCACCTCTTCTCGAAGCTATCTGCAATCCTCAGTCCTATGATCGTGGGTACCGTGATATTCACATATCAAGTTAGGGTTCCTCTGCGAAGGATCTGATAGCACGGGTCTTGGCCACCTGGTGTCGCTGATTTTACTTATGGCTGATACGATGTCTGAAACATCGATGTTGAAGTTGTACTCAGATAGCTGGAGTGCCTCTATCGGCCCTGTGTGCCTGTCGAACCCTGCTTTGTTCAAGAGTCCCCAAGGATTGTGGCATCGATCTAACCTTTGGTCACATCGAGGTATGTTACGCCTCAGGATATTTCACCGATTTTCTATATACGGTTGATACCTTTCTTTGCTTTGCCTCGGCTCTCTTTCTGGAAGCCTCGATTCCTTTGTTAAGAGCCTGCTGGGATACACCGAGCCCAATGGGGCTTCAAATTGGTCGTCCTCGACTCTGATCTTTGATTTATAATTGTTGTGTACATCCGCCCAAACTACGACAGGATACTCGATTAAGTTTTGCTGCAACTACTTCGAAGCTATCGAGCTTCGTTCATTTAAGCCCTGAGAAAAGGCTTGTATTTCCCAATCGTTGGATACCAGAGGTAATTCCATCCGTTCCAATTGGAATCGGGATACGAACTCCTTAACATCTCACTCTCGCTTTATTTGATTTTGAAGACGTCATATTTTCTCGTAGCGATCTTAATAGCACCAGCATGTGCCTTCACAAAAGAGTCTGCCATCATGGAAAATGAATCTATCGAGTTTGGGGTCAGGTTATGATACCATAATATGGCCCCTTTGGACAGTGTTTATCCAAATGTTTTTAAATAAGACAGATTCAATCTCGTCATCTCTTTGGTCGTTCCCTTTCACAGCCCAAGTGTAAGCAGTAATATGCTCACTGGGGTCCGAGGTCCCGTTGTACTTCGGAAGATCGGGCATTCTCAATTTCTTAAGGATGGGCTTCAGAGCCGCACTTGATGGAGATGGATTTTGCACGATCTTCTTTGAATCTACACCCTTCAGAATCGGGAGTGCGCCTGGGATCTGATCAACCCTCGAGTTATAGGTTTCCACCTTTTTGTCGTTGGCTTCTATCTTTTTTCGTCTGACTCAATCCTCTTTGTGAGGTCCTCGAGCATCTTCATAATACCGGGGTCGGATGCTGACCCATTATTGCTCGACCTTTCTGGCGCTTGTTCAACTCGAGGAGCCGTTTCTGGTGGTTCTGTGCTTGGAGTTCTCTGATGGCTTTGTAGCTGAGCAATAGCCACC
Organism: Nicotiana knightiana; assembly: GCA_005239525.1. Classification (NCBI taxonomy): domain Eukaryota; kingdom Viridiplantae; phylum Streptophyta; class Magnoliopsida; order Solanales; family Solanaceae; genus Nicotiana; species Nicotiana knightiana. The sequence goes on along the minus strand of ML368304.1, from coordinate 126,102 downwards.
TCTTGTTCTTGCAACATCACAAAAATGCTGTGAAGGCTAACTTCCCTTTCCTTTTGAGCAGGGGCTCTCTCTGTTTCATGCTGGTCTCCTTCGCGCACACTCCCGTCTGTATGAGAGCTTACATCGACATGTTGAGCATTCCGTGAGGCTTCATCGAATGGGATTTGCACTGGTGCCCCCTTAAGGTTTTGAGATGGTACACTGGTACCTAAAGCAGCTACGACGTTCTCTCCATGATCCTCAGGACCATTGTTTTCATGCACGTTCACTGAGTTTGACATTTTTTGACCTAAAATTGAAGATTCTTGGACAAGAAAAAGTGTAAAGGACAACTTGTATTTTTAAAAAAATGAGCACTAAAATAATCACTATTATTTTTATCCCCACGGTGGGGACGAAACTGTTTACCATGAAAATAGTAATTACAATTATATTATATTTGTGGTTCTAAAAATATGTGATATATTTTAATACCAATTATTTAGGCAATAGATTCTATAAGTGAGAGGTAAGAAATGAGATAAGAGCGAAGGATAATGAGATTGTGCAAACCGAGTAGTTCAGAGACGGGGTCTCGATCATGGTCGAAATAGGCCTCGAGGTCGAGCTCGAGAGCTTGATAGAGGGCGGTCGAAGAGGATACAACAGTATTGAAGGCCTCGAAGATGGCCTCTTTATGGTCAATAACGAGTAATAAATGAAGAACAATTAATGAATGCAATAAATGAAAGGCAATAAATCAATGGAACAATTGTAGAGAATGTTTGAGTTAGAAAGCACATAATGTTCTTGTTCTTGTATTGGATATCATGTGTAATTACAAAATGACAAAGGACCCCTTTATATAAGAGGGTAAATCCCAACATAGTACATGTGTAATTAATAAAAAGATAGACGGCTGGTACAACCATTTAATGCCATGGTACAGACTTGTACTATTTGGTATACTTCGTCAGCTTTAACCACGTGCCTTTTGGAAATTTGCCGCTTTTCCATGATGGTCTTCGATTTACACTGCCTCGAGCTAGAGCGTGGAGAGTCCTTGACATGTCTCCTCGATGTAAAAACACGAACTGGCTTGAGCCTTCTGAAGACGGGCTATGAAGCGTCGTAATGATCATAAAATCAAGCTCTCCGATTTTAGCCGTATAGAAAACTCATTTTTTTATTCAATTTTTTTTTGAGACCTAGATTTCACTTGAGGCGATTTTAGAGAGAAATTTCTTCCCAACTTCAAGATTTAGTAACTTTAACTTATTTCTGGATAATTTATATTAAATTCAGATATTTAGACCTCGATTTGAGGTCGTAACTCAAAATAAATCACATATTTAGACTCGGGTGTGAATGGGTAATCAAGATTTTGTCTTGATTTTGAATTTCGACCAAGTATGTTGGCTTAACTTTTTGTTAATTTTTCTAATACGTTAAAGATTGAACCCTTTGATAGTACCGTAATTTCTAAATCTTGTTTTGACTTATTTAAGCATTAATTGGCTATATTCGAGTGATTTAACTTGTGCTAAAAAACGTGGTATAGGAGGGTTGATTTATGCCGGAAAGAGGTAAGTGTCTGCGTTAACCTGGATTCGAGGAAATTCGGATGTAATTGGGTCTATTTGGTCTGTGCTATATGTGTTGGGGCGGCTTATATATAACGTGACGAATGTATAGGCATTTGCTATGGGTTAAGCGTGCGGGTAGAACTAGCCTTATTTATGTCTTATTGCTTTATCTATTTTTCTTTCATGTTCTAGTTAGATGGTTAAACTCTTTAATGATTCTTATTCATGTTGATAACTATGTTGAGCTTGTTTTCATATTAGGCATTTGGACTATTGAATTGATGATTTTTCTATTGGTGCAAAAGTGATCGTTATGTTCCATATGGAAAGTTATGTTCAATCACTCTTCATTATTACTTATTCTTCCAACCTTTCTTGGTACTATTTTTTATATTTATGCTCGGTGAGGAAGAGTGAATTGCACGAACGGTGCTTCTATTATGTGAGGATTTATGACTATGCACGATGTGTTGTTTTGTGATGTGAAGTTGAGAGATATTTCACGACTGGTGTTTTCGTGCCGTGAAGCACGACATGTGTTTTCATGTTGTGAGGATAAGTGATATATGCACGATGGGTGCTTTTGTGCTATTGATATGATATCTTTTACTATCTCATTGTTTTATGCAGATTGTGAACTCAACTCTATTGTATCACAGTCATTATCTTGTTCTTTTGGATTTGAGATGTGGAGATAGGTTTGGTTAAGACATTTCAAGACCATACTTTATGTTTATCATTTTACTGCATTTTCACAATTTCTATTGTTATCTCTCTTAATATCATTTTATCTGTTATTTTCTTGTTCGTTATCTTGCTTATTTATCATAGAAATATGGATTTGGATGTTCCCAGCATATTTTGGCTTTATTGTTAATAGTTGGCAATTTGAAGGTTTAAAAAGTTCATAAGTTTGACCGACATTGACTTTGACATTATCGGGCTCGGATTGTTGTTCCGGAAGTTAGAATAGGTTCATTTTTTCATTTGGGGATTGTGTGCAAAGTTTGGTTGTGATTTGGATTGTTTAAGTGTGATTCAGACACGTTTGGCGAAGGTAGGTTTGAAAGTGAAGAGAAAGATATTTATCTTCAATTCTTGGTGTTGATGTTATTTGTGGTGTTTTGAGCCTTTTGATAAGTTTCGACGATGTATTTGGATTTATTGGTATAACAAGACGGGGTTTTGAGGGGCTCATGTGAGTTTCGGGGTGGTTTCAGACTATTTCTAGGAACTTTCAGTTGCTAATATTTCACTACAGGTGTATGAATCGCGATCGCGGACCTCGAGGCCATGTCCCGAAGAGTAAATTGATGTTTGGGTCTTGTGAATCGCGATCGCATAGAATAAATTTCTTTTGTCACTGAGCTGACTTCTGGAGCCTATATCTTGCAATACTTAAGGAATTTGGTGATATTATACAAATATAAGTTGTAACCTTTTGTGTCTATTTTTTTTTTAGAAAACTAAACAATTTTTTTAGAGTTCTATACAGAAATTTATGGCTATTATACTAGAGGCTGTATGGAAAGAGTTAAGCAAGTTTGTTCGAATTTGTTCCTCGCGATCGCGGATGTTCTTCGCCACAATGGCGAAGGGTAAAACCGTGCTGGAAATGTTTTGAACCGCGACCGCGATGTGGGTAACCATGATCATGAAGAAGGAGCCCTGGCAAGGCTATTGAATGCCTAATTTCGGTATTTTGAGCTCAGTTTCATATTTTGAGGCTTGGAGTAATTTTGGAGATGAATTTCACCCAAATAATGAGGGTAAGTGTTCCTACCTTGGTTTTCATTATATCTCATGAATACCCATGGATTTTACACCTAAAATATGTAATTTCAACGTGAATTTTGGAAATTATGGCAAAACTTTCTAAAGTAAATTATTGAGATTTGAACATCAATTTGGAGTCGGATTTGGATGAAACTTGTATGTTCGAACTCGTATTCGAATGGGTTCTCAGAATTTGTGAGTTTGGTCCGGTTTCAAGGTGTGGGATCAGATTGATTTTTTGGTTGAATTTGAGTATTTGATTAAAGATTTGACCTTTATTGTTTGGATTTTATGCATATGGCGTTATTTGATGTTATTGAGTTATTTTGGGTAGATTCGAGCCATTGTGAGGACGGCTCACATGGGAAGGCATTTTTATAGTATTAATTTGGCTTTGTGATGTAAGTATCTTACCTAAACTTGGTTGAGGCACTAGTTTCCTGAGTTGTTAGCTATGTGCTATGGGTGGCGCACATGTGAGGGGTTGAGCCTATGTACGTGCACCAGGGTATTATCCATGCTCTATGTAGTGCTAATGCTACGATATACCTTGAATTAATTGCTAAGCCTCATGGTATTATGTTTCTTATGATTGTGCCCCTTTGTGAGCTATTTGGATCATGTTAGAGGTTACATACAAGTTAATCCCATGATTGAACATTATAATTGCCATTTTTGTGATAAAATTACCTAATTTGGGCCATGGTAGTACACTTTGCACATGAATACACCTTGGCATGTAATTATAAGTCCATGTATGTAATTTTGAAATCCATTTTTTGTGTACATGTATTCTTGTATATTGTTACACCCCGTATGTTTAACAACCTTGACATCGTTATATACATTTGATATGGTATTTTGAGTAGAATATTTTTAAAGTAGTTTGAAAAAAATATGATTTTATATAGTTATTAATATTACTTCTTTCGAATATGCTTTAAATTATAGACGGACTATGAGAAAGTTTATGAGATTTACTTTATTGTAGGGATAGAAATTATTTTCTCACAAGAAAAGAAGGTTATCTTTTTACCATTTTAAGAATTAAGCATACGAAAATTTGTACTCTTTATATGAGATTAAGAAAATTAGAAGTTGAGAAAATATGAGTATTTTTACATGGAGGTTTTAATGAAATAATAGTGTGTGGATTTATTTTACAAGGTACCACATGACCATAATAGTACGGTGTATAAAGTGTATTAAAAATGAGTAGAATTTTAAGTAATTTGAGACAATTCTTAATTATGCGGGTAATTAGTTAATTACCGGGTAACGGGACATTCCGTAATTGCTTAATATGGGTAAAGATTAATAATCCCCACCCCACTCCTCACATGGTTGTGATGACCCAAAGGGTCATCTTATGAATTAAGACTCCATTTCGGGCTCATTAACCTTAAAAAGACTAATTTAAATTACTTCGATTTGTGTGCACAGTCCGGGCGTGAAACCGGAATGCTTTTAATGGAAAATATGAGAAATAATAATTTTGGAATTTAAAATTAATTTTTAGTTGACTCGGGTCAACATTTAGAGTAAATGGACTCGGATCTGTGTTCCGATGATATCAAGCGGTCCGTAGTAAAATATGGGACTTAGGCGTAGGCCCGGAATTAAATTTCGAGGTCCCTAGCTTTAAAAATTAATTTTTGAAGAAAATGGTTTTGCTGGATTATTAAGGAAATAAAGAAATGAATTAATGTTTGAAATCGTTGGTATTGGGCCCGTATTTTGGTTCTGGAGCCCGACAGGTTTGTTATGATATGTGAGTCCTATCTGTGAAATTTGGTGAGAATAAAAATTTATTTGACGTGATTCGGACGTCCGATCGAGAAAATAGTGAAATTGAAGTGTTCTTGAGAAAATCATGAGTTTTTAGGTTGAATTTGTAGTTCTAAATGTTATTTCTGTGAGTTGATCACACGAGCAAGTCTGTATGATATTTTTAGATCTTGCGTGCATGTTTGGTTTGGAGCCCCGAGGGCTCGGGTGAGTTTCAGAGAGGTCGCGGAGCATTTAGAACCTGGAAATCATAATTGATGTATCTGGTGTTTTACATATGCCTCTGATCTCGCAATTGAGAGATCATGCATCGAAATTGCGAGGTAGGCATCCATGGGAAATGCGAGAACATTATCGCATTTGCGAAGGTCCTGGGCCAGTGTGATTCCTGCAAATGCGAAATTTCTCTTCGCAAATGCGAAGATTTGCCAGGATGACCAGAAGTGACAAATCGCAAATGTGAAGGCAGCTGGAATTTCAAAGGGTTCACAATTGCGAACCCATGATCGCATTTGCGATAACCGCATCCTGTTAAGTGGGATTTTATACGGGATTTTCACTCGTTTTTTCAATTCTCTCAAACCCTAAACCTCCTTAGGCGATTTTTCAAAGGCTCAAACTTCTCCAAATTATATGTAAGTGATTCCTAACTACTTTCTTTCAATCCTCTACAAACTTTTACAAGATTTCAACCAAAAACCTAGAACTTACATGGTAAAACTTGGGATTTTTTGGTAGAACTTAGGAATTTCGAAATTTAGGAACTTAGACCAAGAATTGAGGTCAGTTTCCAAAACAAATTGTATATCCGGGCTCGGGGGAGAATGGATAAACGAGTTTTGGTCTGAACCTCGAGTTTAGACCAAGCGGGCTCGGGGTCGATTTTGTCTTTTGATAGGAGAACATAGGAAAACCATAGTTTTTCATTAAAGTCAATTCCTTTAGAAATAATTGATGATATTGAATCAATTATGATTAGATTAGAGCGGGTTAGAGGCGAATTCTAAAGGAAATGTTTTGATTGAATAGTGAGTGGCCTGCGGAATTGAGGTAAGTGTTTGGTTTAGCTTGACTTGAGGGAATAGGAATCCCCAACTTAAATTCTATGTGAAATTTCATGTGTGTAGTGTATAGGTGAGGTGACAAGTATCTATGCACCACCAAATTATTTGTTTAACATGATCCCTTCCTCGGTTCCAATTCACTATATTCCTGTCTAGATTATTTTCGTGATTTCGATTCTTCTATGTCTACTTGATTTCAACAACTTGTTGTTAAATATTGTTTCACGTATTGGAACTGTTAGTTGATCCCTTGGCTTCATTGTTGTACAAAAAGGATTGAGCTAGTTCACAGTGTTTTACGATACACCTCGGTTGGTTTCATTGTGAAATGATAATTGATGAAATTTCTGAATAGTACAACTTTCCATTTACATTTTTTGAGACATATATACTGTGAAAGACATTGTTCTAAATTGTGAAACTTTTGTTATAAATGATGAAATGAGATTATCTGATTGGAGCGGGTTGCACGCCACAACAAGGAGCGATAATGGTGGACAGGTGGAATCGGGTTGCACGCCGCAACATGAGAAATAAGGGTGATATATATAGGGAGGAGGAATAAGGGTGGATAGGTGGGATTGGGTTGCACGCCGCAACAAGGAGCAATAAGGGAGAATATTCAAGTTTTACTGATTTTAAACATAAAGACTGGAATACTCACCTTTTTATTCTTGTTATTTCATACTCTGCACTTACGGTTATTTTAAATTGAAATTTGGGAATTCTAAGCCAAATACTTGTAGTATTCTTTAGTAATTCGTGAATTGTGACTCCAGACCCTAGGTAGTTCTATATTAGTATTAGCTCAAGTATCGTGCATTATTTCATATATTATTCTGGATTCATTTATTTGATAACATCAGACTTCGTATTATACTTTAATTGTTTTAAACGTTGAATCTCTCTATCATTGGCTTGCCTTGCAAGTATGGTGTTAGGCGCCATCACGATCCCGAGGGTTACGAATATGGGTCGTGACAAGTTTTATATCAGAGCACTAGGTTGCCTAGGTCTCACAATTCACGAACAAGCTTAATAGAGTCTAAGAGGTCGGTACAGAGATGTCTGTACTTATCTCTCAGAGGCTATAAAGTTAGGAACAAACTCAATTTTTATTTCCACTCTATCGTGCGATTCTTGTTATCTCTAATACTGATTGAACTCTTTTATTTTCTCGGAGATGGCGAGAACACGTGCTTCCTCTTCCGCTGACGAACAGTCATGTCCTCCAGCAGCTGTAGCTCCTACTAGGGCTAGAGGCCGAGGAAGGACTCATCCCATTGCTCAGACAGCAGCCCCAACTGCGGAGCCCCAGATAGAGATTGATGAGGGGGCTCCAACTCAGACCATTCTAGCGGAACCAGCTCAGGTCCTTGAGGGGTTTATTGATACAACAGTGATTCATGATGCTTTGGTCCGATTAGTGGGACTTATGGAGAGTGTAGCCCAGACTGGCGCACTCCTCGTGGCAGCAGCCGTATCTTAGGCTGGAGTAAGGGTCCAGAATCATACTACCCACACTCCTGATCTGACTACCCCTCAGATTCAGACCCCAGCAGCCAATCCAGCTGAGGTAGTTCAGCCAGTTACTGCAATACCGCTTATTGATGGAGCAACTATGTCCTCCGATGCTTTGTTGAGACTGGACATGTTTATCAAGCTTTTTCCGGTTCATTTCAGTGGTGCTACTTCAGAGGATCCTCATGAATATCTTGATAGTTGTCATGAGGTTCTTTGGAACATGGGTATTTTGGAGAATAATGGGGTTGACTTTGCCGCTTTTAGATGACTGGTTCCGCCAAGAAATGGTTGAGGGATTATTTGTTGACTAGACAAACTGGGTCACCTGCTCTAACTTGGGATCAGTTTTAGCATCTCTTTTTGGAGAAATTTCTGCCTATCACTACTAGAGAGGAACACCGCCGCCAGTTTGAGTATCTTCAACAGGGCAGTATGACTGTCACCCAGAATGAGACTCGCTTTGTGGATTTGCATGCTATTCTTTTGTTGCCCACGGAGAGAGAGAGGGTCAGGAGATTTTATGAGGGCCTTGCTCAGCCGATTATATTACAGATGGCTAAAGAGACAGTGAGCAAGATTTCCTTTCAGGATGCGGCCAATGTGGCCAGGAGAGCCAATATGGTTCTCGGATTGGGAGGTCAGCAGTCAGACAAGAGACCTCGTCATTCCGGTGGATTCAGCGGTACTTTTAGTAGAGGCCATTCTTCCAGGACATTCCATTCAGCACTTCAGTCTTCACATGGTACTTCAGGTGGTCGTGGTTTTATACGCTTCTTTCTGCTCATCCAGTCTACAGAGCACCTCCTATGCAGAGTTATTACCGTGGTCAGCCGGCTCGCAAAGGTCAGCCTCTATATCAGGAAGGATGCTTTGAGTTTGGTGAATATGGGCATATTCGGAGAGCTTGTCTGAAGTTTTTGGATATTCAGCTTCAGTATCAGGGTTTTCGTGCCATAGTTTTGGCACCAGCTGCAGCACCACCTACCTAGCCAACCAGGGGTAGGGGTCAGGTAGCCAAAGGTTGGGGCCAGATCGTTAGAAGTGGAGGCCAACCCACTAGAGGTGGAGGTCCGCCTATCTGAGGTCCTCCGAGAGACCTAGTTAAGGGTGGTGGGGCCCAACCCCGATTTTATGCCTTTCCAGCCAGACCTGAGGTGGAGTCCTCCGATGTTGTTATCACAAGTATAATTTCTGTTTGTAATAGAGATGCTTCAGTTATGTTTGATTCGGGTTCTACTTATTCTTATCTATCATTTTATTTTTCCTCGTATTTGGTTATGCCCCATGATTCCTTGAGTATCCATGTTTATGTGTCTACGCCCGTGGGGGATGCTATAGTGGTAGATCGTGTGTATCGTTCGTGCGTAGTCGTTATTAAGGGTCTTGAAACTAGTGTAGACCTTCTGCTTCTTGACATGGTTGATTTCGATATCATATTGGGCATGGATTGATTGTCACCTTATTATGCAATCTTGGACAATCATGCCAAGACAATTATGTTAGCCTTGCCAGGGTTACCTCGAGTGGAAAGGGACTCTTGGTCATTCTCCCAGCAGAGTGATTTTTTATGTCAAGGCTCGTCGCATGGTTGAGAAGGGATGTTTGGCTTATTTGGATCATATTCGTGATTTTAATGCTGAAGTCTCTTTGACAGATTTAGTGCCTATTGTTCGTGAGTTTCCCAATGTGTTTCCGCCAGACCTGCCGGGGATGCCACCCGATCGGGATATTGATTTTTGCATTGATGTGGCACCGGGCACTCACCCATTTCTATTCCTCCATACCGAATGGCCCCACCAGAATTTAAAGAATTGAAAGAGCAGTTGCGAGACTTGCTTGATAAGGGCTTCATTAGACCTAGTGTCTCGCCCTAGGGTGCACCAGTTTTGTTCGTGAAAAAGAAGGATGGATCGATGAGGATGTGTATAGACTACCGGCAGTTGAATAAAGTCACCGTTAAGAATAAATATCCATTTGCCAAGGATTGATGATTCATTCGATCAGCTTCAGGGTGCCAGAGTGTTTTCAAAAATTTGTTTGAGATCCAGCTACCATCAATTGAAGATTAGGGCGTCCGATGGTCCTAGGACAGTCTTTCGAACGAGGTATGGGCACTATGAATTTCTGATGATGTCTTTTGGTTTGACTAACGCCCCAACATCATTTATGGACTTGATGAATCGGGTTTTCAAGCCTTATTTGGATTCATTCGTAATTGTGTTCATTGACGATATTATAATATACTCCCGAAGTCGGGGGGAGCATGATTAGCACCTTCGGATAGTGCTCTAAACTTTGAGGGATAGTCAACTGTATGCAAAGTTTTCAAAGTGTGAATTCTGGTTGGATTTAGTAGCTTTCTTGGGGCACATCGTATTAGCATAGGGTATTTAGGTAGATCCTAAGAAGATAAAGGCAGTCAAGAACTGTCCTAGACAAAATTCATCCACGAAAATCAGGAGCTTCTTGGGTTTGGCAGGTTACTATCGTATGGGGTTTTCATCTATAGCAGCCCTAATGACTAAATTGCCTAGAAAAGTTTCCCCATTCAAATGTTCAGACGAATGTGAGCTGATCTTTCAGAAGCTCAAGACACCCTTGACTTCAGCACCGGTGTTGGTGTTACCATCAGGTTTAGGATATTTCATGGTATATTGTGATTCTTCCCGTGTTGGGCTTGGAGAGGTAGTGATGCAGGAGGGCAGGGTGAATGCATATGCGTCTCAACAATTGAAAGTCCATGAGAAGAATTATCCTGTCCATGAATTAGAGTTGGCAAACATTGTTCACGCATTGAAAATATGGAGGCACTATCTTTATGGTGTGCCGTCTGAGGTTTACACAGATCATCACAGCGTCCAGTACTTGTTCAAGCAAAAGGATCCTAATTTGAGACAGAGGAGATGGTTAGAGTTATTGAAGGATTATGACGTCACAACATTGTATCATCCAAGGAAGGGCAATGTGGTGGCCGATGTATTGAGTAGGAAGGCAGGGAGTATGGACAGCCTTGCATTCCCGTTAGCTTCAGACATTCAGACTTTGGATAATCAGTTCGTGAGGTTGGATATTTTTCCCAGCCGTATTTTAGCTTGTACAGTCGCTCGGTCTTCTTTATTTGAGTGTACCAGAGATCGGCAAGATGATGACCCGCATTTGAGGGTCCTTAGGGACACAGTTCGACACGATGGTGCTAAGCAGGTTACCGTTAGAGATGACGGTGTTTTCAGAAGACAGGGTCGTATAGGTGTGCCTAATGCTGATGGTATTCATGAGTTGATCCTTGAAGAGGCTCACAGTTCTAAGTATTCTATTTACCGGGCGCTTCCAAAATGTACCAGGACCTACGACAGCATTATTGGTAGCGAAGGAAAAAGAAGGACGTTGTTGCTTACGTTCCTCGTTGTTTGAATTGCCAACAGGTGAAGTATGAGCATCAGAGACTCGGTGTTTTGCTTCAGCAGATAGAGATCCCTGAGTGGAAGTGGGAGCATATAACTATGGACTTCGTTGTTGGACTCCCACGGACTCAGAGGAAGTTCGACGCTGTTTGGGTTATTGGGGATAGGCTGACTAAATCGGCACATTTCATTCCAGTGGCAAGTACTTATACTTCGAAGCGGTTGGCAGAGATATATATTCAAGACATTGTTTGCCTTTACGGTGTGCCCGTGTCTATCAATTCTGATCGGGTACGAAATTTACCTCGCACTTTTTTAGGGCACTTCAGCGTGAGTTGGGTACACGGGTTGCGTTGAGAAAAGCATTCCATCCTCAGATGAACGGGCAGTCCGAGCGTAATATTCAGATCTTGGAGGATATGCTTCGTGCCTGTGTTATCGATTTTTGAGTTTCTTGGGGTCAGTTCTTGCCGTTAGCGGAGTTCGTCTACAATATAACTATCATTCAAACATTCAGATGGCTCCCTATGAGGAATTATATGGTTGATGGTGTAGATCGCCAGTTGGATGGTTTGAGACGGGAGAGGATCGGTTATTGGGTACAGACTTAGTTCAAGAGGCCTTGGACAAGGTCAAGATTATACAGGATCGACTTTGTGCAGCTCAGTCCAGGCAAAAGAGCTATGCCGACTGTAAGTTCGTGATGTGGCATTCATGGTTGGAGAAAGGGTATTACTTCGGGTATCGCCCATGAAGGGTGTTATGAGGTTTGGGAAGAAGGGCAAGTTGAGCCCTAGGTATATCGGGCCATTATAGATTCTTGATAGAGTAGGGTAGGTAGCTTATAGACTTGTGTTTCCTCCAGGGTTATCCTCAGTTCATATGATATTCCATGTGTTTATGCTCCGAAAATATCATGGTGACCCGTCCCACGTGTTAGATTTCAGCTCTGTCCAATTGGACAAAGATATGACTTATGAGGAGGAGTCGGTAGCCATTTTGGACTTGCAGGTTCGTCAGTTGAGATCAAAGAGTTATCCTTCAGTTCGAGTGCAGCAGAAAGGTCAGCCCATCGAGGAATCTACTTGGGATTTCGAGTCGGACATGCAGAGTACATATACCCACTTGTTTGCCTGTTCAGGTAATTTTCTATGTTTGTTCGAGGATGAACGTTTGTTTTAGAGGTGGAGATTGTGACGACCCAAAGGATCATCTTCTGAATTAAGACTCCATTCCGGGCTCATTAACCTTAGAAAGACTAATATTAATTACTTCGATTTGCATGCGCAGTCCGGGCGTGAAACCGGAAAGCTTTTATGTGAAAATGTGTAATAATTTTGGAATTTAAAATTTGATTTTAGTTGACTTGGGTCAACATTTTGATTAAACAGACACAGATCTGTGTTCCGAAAATCTCAGGAGGTCCGCAGTAAAATATAGGACTTGGACTTATGCCCGGAATTAAATTCCGAGGTCCCTAGTCTTATAAATCAGTTGTTGAAGAAAATTATTTTGCTGGATTAATAAGGAAATAAAGAAATGAATTAATGTTTGAAATCGTTGGTATCGGGCCCGTATTTTTGTTGCGGAGCCCGGTACAGGTCTGTTGTTATATTTGAGTCCTATCTGTGAAATTTGGTGAGAACCGGAATTGATTTGACGCAATTCAGAAGTCCGATCGAGAAAATAATGAGTTTTGAGGTAAATTTGTAGTTTTAAATGTTATTTTGTGATTTGATCGTACGAGCAAGTGTGTATAATGTTTTTAGACTTGCGTGCAAGTTTGGTTTGGATCCCCGAGGGCTCGGGTGAGTTTCGGAGAGGCAACTGAGGGTTTAGAACTTGGAAGTCATAGCTGGCGTATCTGGTGTTTTACACAAGCCTACAATTGCGAGATCAGGCATCGCAACTTCGAGGCAGGCAGCCATGGGAAATGCAAGAACATTATCGCATTTGCGAATGAACTGGGCCAGTGTGATTCTCGCAAATGTGAAGATTTTCTAGGATGAACAGAAGTCGCAAATGCGACATATTTGTCACAAATACAAAGGCAGCTGAAATTTCAAAGGGTTCGCATTTGCGAACACCTTATCGCATTTGGGATAACCGCAGCCTGTTAAGTGGGATTTATACGGGATTTTCACCTATTTTTCAATTCTCTCAAACCCTAAACCTCTATAGGCAATTTTTCAAAGACTCAAACTTCTCCATGTCATAGGTAAGTGATTCCTAACTACTTTCTTTCAATCCTTTACAACTTTTTAAAAGATTTCAACCAAAAACCTAGAACTTTCATGGAAAAATTTGGGATTTTTTGGTAGAACTTAGGAATTTCGAAATTTGGGAACTTAGATATCCGGGCTAGGGGGATAATGGATAAACGGGTTTTGGTCTGAACCTCCAGTTTAGGCCAAGCGGGCTCGCTTGGGTCGATTTTTGTCTTTTGATATGAGAACATTTGAAAACCATAGTTTTTAATTAAAGTCAATTCCTTTAGTAATAATTGATGATATTGAACCAATCATTATTAGATTCGAGAGGGTTAGAGGTGAATTCTAAAGGAAAAGTTGCGATTGAGCATTGAGTTGTCTGCGGAATTGAGCTAAGTGTTTGGTTTAACCCTGACTTGAGGGAATAAGAATCCCCAACTTAAATGCTATGTGAAATTTCATGTGTGCGGTGCATAGGTGAGGTGACGAGTATCTATTCACCACCAAATTATCTGTTTGACATGATCCCTTCCCCGATTCTAATTCACTATATTCCTGTCTTGATTGTTTTCGTGATTTCGATGCCTCCATGTCTACTTGCTTTCGTCAAATTGTTGTTAAATATTGTTTCACGTATTGGAAGTGTTAGTTGATCCCTTAGCTTCATTGTGATACAAAAAGGTTGAGATGGTTGACAGTGTTTTACAATACACCTCGGTTGGTTTCATTGTGAAATGATAATCGCTCAAATTTCTGAATAGTACAGCTTTCAATTTACATTTATTGAGACATAAATACTGTGAAAGACTTTGATCAAAATTGTGAAACTTTTATTATAAATGATAAAATGAGATTTTTTTGTGGGAGCGGGTTGCACGCTGCAACAAGGAGTAATAAGGGTGGACAAGTGGGATCAGGTTGCACGCCGCAACAGGAGAAATAAGGGTGATATATATAGGGAGGAGGAATAAGGGTGGACAGGTAGGATCGGGTTGCACGCTGAAACAATGAGCAATAAGGGAGAATATTCAAGTTTTACCGATTTTAAACATAAAGACTGGAATACTCATTTCTATATTGTTATTATTTCATACTTTGCACTTACGGTTAATTTAAATTGAAATTTGGGTATTTTCGTGAAGATTGGTTATAGCTGAGATCTGAAAAAGTTAACCGAGTTATTTTATTAATTGTTGCAAGTTAATGTTTAATTAGTTTATTATTCCCTTCTTGTTTTATTATACATTATATTCAGGTTATGTTGTAAATTCCTCGTCGTAGCCTCGTCACTACTTCGTCGAGGTTAGGCTCGGCACTTACCAGTACACGCGGTCGGTTGTACTGATACTGCACTCTGCACTTCTTGTGCAAATCCAGGTTCCGGCCAGAGTTGAGTTATCGAGTAGTAGCTGAGCATTCGTACGGAGACACGAGGTAGATCTGCTGGCCTCTGCATATTCCTAGAGTCTGCCCTAAATTATTTAGATTGCTATTTTATTTCATTCAAAATAGATATATATTTCTTTCAGCCAAATACTTGTAGTATTCTTTAGTAGTTCGTGAATTGTGACTCCAGACCCTGAGTAGTTAGATATTAGTATTAGCTCGAGTTTTCATTATTTCATATATTATTCTGGATTCATTTATTGGATAATATCATACTTCATATTATGCTTTAATTGTTTTAAACGTTGAATTCTTATAACACTGGCTTGCCTAAAAAGTATGGTGTTAGACGTCATCACGATCCCGAGGGTTGGAAATTTGGATTGTGACCGTGGCAGTAGACCACAATTAAGATATATGACTAAGTAGTCATATAAGCTTAGTGGCTATCTAAGGTGAGCAACGTGTAATTCACTGAAAGTTATGAGAAAGTTTTGGTATCTTTAAAGCTTTGTCTCTTCAAAGCTTAGTTCATTTTGGTAAAAGAATAAAAAGGTGAATTATAAGTCATATAAGTCTTTATTTCTAATTCATAGTACTGAAGAACAGAGGCTAAGCTTCATACACAAACAAAGCTTCCAACGAGACTTTGCAAACAATTCCAACGAGAATTGTTAAAATCGTAGCAACGTAAAATTTTGTGGTTCTAAAGCAGTATGGTACAATCTTTTCCAAGAATATTATACGGATATTCCCTACTCCAGGTATGTTAAGGCTAATCCCTTCTTTCATTTTGGTATGATATCGTAATTACACGAGTTTGATAATGAGGCATTAAGAAAAATTCATATTCCGGAATTTATGTATATTTTTCCTAGTTGCCGTGGGCTTGATATGGACTATCCCTGGTTCCTATATCTACTTTTTGTATGGTTTCTTAAACAAATAGTCTAGTGTGCTGTCAAAAGGTGTAATGCAGAATGAGTATTCTTGCAAATGAAGGAAAAGTGATATAGGTCATTTTTTCTCTCATGTGATACAGTTTCCATTTGAGGATGTCCCTAACATTTGATATAGTTGCTATAATGATGGTATAGTATCTTATGCAGCTTTACATCTTTCAGTACTTCAAATTCATTTACTAATCCAATCATCGTAGTACCTTCTCAAATCTCTATTGTACTAGTCTTCTAAGTACAGTATGCCTACCAGTAACTACGATCTCCAACTACGATCTCCGCCTAGAACTGGAAGGTGACATGATGATCACTTATAGGGTATTAAATGCTATATGAGTACGTGACAACCCTCTGCTTTACATATTGATCTAGATTCCTATAATAGTCAAATAACTTGTTGGAAACTAAAAGAATAAAAGAACAAAGATCTTGACAGTATGTGTCATGCAATTGAGTATTTTCTTTTTCCAGTCAAGAGAGCAGGGAGTTTATATGTACAGTATTACAGTAATCATTACCATCGAGCTATAATCGATGGGCAGGCCCCTATTGGGCAACATCCGATCAGATGGTAAGTTATAAACTGAGCCTACTGTGGTTGAGCGCCTATAAGTGAGTCTAATTGGTCGAGATACAGAGCCTAGTATGGCGGAGCGCCTACTCTAGCAGAGCAGTTATATATATATATATATATATATATATATACCGAGTCTTATAGGGCCGGACAACTATTTTATATATATATATATATATATATATATACCGAGCCTTATAGGGCCGGACAACTATTTTACTTACTATATTGAGAGAGTTGAATCAGTATCAGCAGGTAAGCATATCTTCAGAGTATCTTTGACTTCCAGTTACTTTTAGTTATTATATTATCAGTTTAGTTTCGCTTTCAGTATATTTACTTACATACTCAGTACATTATTTGTACTGACGTCTTTTTGTTGGGGACGCTGCATTCATGCCTGCAGGTATGGATAATAATATTGACAAACCCTCATAGTAGACAAGGTTTGCATTCAGTAAAGGATCGGTAAGACTCCACCTCATTCGGAGTGCGCCCGAGTCTATGTGTCAAAGTTTGCTATAGACGTATGGGTAAGACGGTGCCTTGTCTTGTTTGATGTCAAATAATTTTAGAGGCTTTGTAGACAGAAATTCAGTTTGTACAGTATGTTAGAGGCCTTGACGGCCCGTATGTATTTATGTTTTAAGAACGATAGTTTATTGATACAGTGTTGACCACTTACAGTTGTACATTATGAGTCGTGGCCATGTGGGCCCATGATTGTTACAAAAGGAACGAGTTCAGCTAACGCGACCTACATATCTGCTAGTTTTGGTTGAATGATCATGAGTTACAAAGTGGTTCTATCCGGCCAGCATGGCACAGGGTGCTAGCCACGCCTCACCAGGTTTGGGGCATGACAAAGTGGTATCAAAGCGGGTCGTACCCTAAGAAGTCTACAAAGCCATGCCTAGTAGAGTCTCACGTATGGGTGTGTTGCGCGCCACATTTATAATTGAGAGGCTATAGGATATTTAGGAAATATTACCCTTTTTTAGTTTCGAGATCGTGCCAAAGAGATGAGTCGTAAAAAGTCAGTATAAAGTTTCAACCGAATTTGTATGCACTAGAGGTGCTATCACAATAGAGCTTTATGGCGTAGATGTAATTTCTACATATGTGGGAGGGAAGTTATGAAAGAAACAGAAGATACGATGCATGATTGAAAAGTAAGTAAAGTAAAGGTGAAGAAGATACGAGATACTTAAGTACAAAAGGTTGTAAATAGTCCAGAGCTCATATAGAGGTTGGGTTTTAGTTTAGTTTACAGAGGAGACCCTGGGAAAATTTTTGTAAATCTGTAATAGTTAACATTCGAGGAAGAATGTTCTAAAGGGGAGGGGGGAAGATGTTACACTCCGTAAGTTTAACAACCTTGACATCATTATATGCATTTGATATGGTATTTTGAGTAGAATATTTTTAAAGTACTTTGAAAAAAATATTATTTTATATAGTTATTAATATTACTACTATCGAATATTCTTTAAATTATAGACAGAATACGAGAAAGTTTATGAGATTTTCTTTATTTTACCTAGTTTTCAATAATTTTCAATCACTTTTACATGAATTTTTAACATCAAATCCATGAATTTGAAAGTAGAAATTAGTGGTTTTGGGTAAAATTTAGGGATTATGTAAATTAGTGATTTAGACCTCGAATTGAGGTCATATTTTGAAACAAATCACATAACCGGGCTCGAGCATGAATAGGTAATCAGGATTTTGTCCGAATCTTGGCTTTCGACCAAGAAGGCCCAGAGTTGACTTTTGTTGACTTTTTCAAAAATGATCAAAATTGAACCTTTTTCATTCGTGAGTAGTTTCTAAAGCTTGTTTTGCATTATTTGAATAATATTTGACCAGATTCGGTTGATTTGGAGGCTTGTTCTATGGGAAAAGTCGTGGTTGATTGTGTATTTGGTTTTGGAAAGAGGTAAGTGTTGTGGTTAACTTTGACTTGAGGGAATTGGTATATGTGCTACATGATTTATGCATGCCAGCGACCTATATGCAAGGTGACGAGTGTATATGCGTTGTCATGGGTTATGAATGTGGGATGGGCTATTTAATTGAGTATTTTAACTATATCATGTCTTCTTTTACTCCATGTTAGTATTCATGTCATGCCTTCATTATTACTTTTCTTATAAATACATGTCTTCATTGCTACATGCCTTAATTTGCTATATGTTCTGTGTATCCATGTTTTTACTTGTTGTCCGTTCTACTTGTGTTATGGCATTAATTGTCTATTTTCCGTCACTTGCTTCTATTTCACTTCGGTTTGTTATATTGGTTTACCTTAGAGTATTCACTTGCTTATGTTCCTTTTTCGTACGCTGTGAGCTACGCCGTAGTTGTTTGTAGTATTACTATATATATAGAATTGGGTTGCATGTTGTAAGGAATATTAATATGATGTTTGGGATCGGGTTTCATGCCGCAATGGTATTGGTATGATAATCGGGATCAGGTTGCATGCTGCAATGGATATTGATATTGTATATGGGATCGGGATGCGCACCACACTGATATTGGTATATATAGATGTGCGGATCGGGTTGTGCACTGCAATGGAGAAGATATACTATG
Source organism: Nicotiana knightiana (assembly GCA_005239525.1). Classification (NCBI taxonomy): domain Eukaryota; kingdom Viridiplantae; phylum Streptophyta; class Magnoliopsida; order Solanales; family Solanaceae; genus Nicotiana; species Nicotiana knightiana. The sequence goes on along the minus strand of ML368304.1, from coordinate 107,254 downwards.
ATTGTTCTTGGCTTGGTTCTGTATCCATGTTGTGTTGTGAACTTGAGAATAGGGAATATTCTGGGCCCTCTGTTATGTATTTCATGTTCCGGTTTACATGTTAATCATTGTTACTCTATTCTACTATTGTTCTTACTTATACTCATACAGGTTTATAGTGAGTGCCTTGTTATAACCTCGTCACTACTTCGTCAAGGTTAGGCTCGTCAATTATGAAGTATAGGGGGTCGGTTGTACTCATGCTATACTTCTGCATTTTTTGTGCAGATTCTGGTGTTGGTCCCAAGATCGTTTAATGGAGGCTCGCTGGAACTGTCGTTATGTGGCGACTTGAGGTAGAGCCGCACAATGTTCACAGTTCCTGAAGTCCCCTTCTTATCTTTTATAATGTTTATCTCATTTAGGTAGTTGTGTTTTATTTTGGACCTTGTTTGCGAAACTTTAAGCAGCTCATGTACTTGTGACATTCTAGGTGTATACTAGACTGTGTTGGTTTTAGATTATTATGCTACGAGTATTTCGGACTTATATTCTTAATCATTTACTTTTAAATTGTTAAAATTGATTAAGTGATTAACTGGAGTTGGATTACCTAGCAAGCTGATTTTAGGTGCCATCATAGCCCTGTGGTTGGGATTTCGGGTCGTGACAGCTTGGCTAGGTTTTGGGAAATTGGAGGTTAAGAACAAAGAAAAAAACATGATTTGGGGTTGAGGACTAGCTTGGAGAAGGTAAGTGTCATGTTAATCCTCGACATGAGGGAATGCTTCTAAAATGGAGTTATATTCTACATGCTATATGTTTGGATGTGATGTACATGTGAGATGATGAGCGTCTATGCAGGAACTAAGGTTATACCATGCTTGGGGATAGATTTTAGGCTTATTTATGCCTCGATTGCATATATGTTTTACTTGTGATATGCTTTAAATTTTTTTATATGACTACTTGAGCTTTCTTATTCACGTTAGATATCATATATAGGCTTTTGATGATTATTTGGGCATGATGGGTTGTTCTTTAGATTATTGATATACTTGATTTAGCCATGGTCATACTTTATATCATGAACATACATCTGCATCATTATTTATTATGTCCTTGTGCATCTATTGGTTATATCTTAAGCATATGCATCCATCCTTGGAGATGATGATATTGATACGAATTTATATGGTTATGACATGATGTTTATGTTGTATGGTTATTATTGGGGCACGAGGCTTATGATGTGTGGTTGGCATGAGGTTTATGTCATACAGTTACTGTTATGGAACGAGGTTTCTGCCACACAGCGTATGGATATGGATCCATTCCCCTAGGGTCACCCTCCCATATTTTTATCTTGGTGGTGTACACACAGAGTTTGTGAGATACTGATAAGTGTCAGGTTATGATGGAATTGGTTGATGAGGTTGGCATAAAGATCAAAGTTTTAATTACTTAAGTGGATCCTTTACGTCATATCATGCATTCTATATGCATTCTGTGCATATCTTCTAAATATGCTACTTGATGCCTCTATTATCTGAATTCGATATGCGCACATTCATGCATTATAAATATGCAAGGGACTTGTTGGTGGATTGTTGGACACTTGGAGGGTGTAAAATTGATGTATATGTTATGTTCTCATTATGAATAAGCATTTTAGACTCATGTACGAGAATTGTACAAATTCTATTTAAGAATTGATATAAAATTGGGCTCTTTTCATCCATAGATACTCTGTATTCATGTAGAAGTATTCGAGATAAAGCTACTAGGTGAAAATCTCCTTTGTATGTGGATTAGGTGCATTTGTATATGATTTTATCAGGTTATTTAGAAAATCATGATTATTACCTCCTCCTTTGATTGTGCACCTTACTAATGATATCCATTGACTGCCTCTTGGCTATTACTTTGTTATTGTATATGTTTATGAGCTACACGATTTATATAAAGTAGGTATTTTTTTACTAAACCTCACTACTACTTTGTAGGAGTAAGTCTTGATACTTAGTGACCACTTGGGGTCTGTTGTACTCATACTATACTTTTACACCATGTGTGCAGATATGGGAGTTGAGCTGTTGTGGAAGCTGAAGACTAGAATTGAAGATGTACTAGCGTTCCAGTTGCAAGCTTCCATTTTCGTCATGGTAGTTAGGACTTGTAATTCTATTTATGTATATTCCAAATAGATGATGTATTTTCTTCACACCAACATTGTATTTCTTAATCTTAGTAGCTCATGACTTTTATTACCAATTCTTGGAATAGTTTGTATAAATCTTTGCGCTCTTACTGTATAATGTGTTTGAGGATCTTCAGTTTGAGTTGTGTTTATGCTGGTGTCTTACCTAGTGGGTTGGGTTATGTACCATCATGATCCCGATGAGATTTGGGTTGTGACATCCTCTATGTGGCTGATAGGATCTGCCGGCAACCTGTGCATCACATAACTAATAGACTTCCAAAAGCTGCATTACTGATATAGAATTGGGTTGGGGAACAGGAAAAGGATGTCAATTGTCATGGTGCAGTAAAAGTGAGTCGGCCTATAGAATCTATCACAATATTGATTGGGCATTTGGAAAAGCTTCATGGTTTATGCTTTATAATAGTATAAAAGCTTACTTTTGAAACCCTGGAGTGTTAGCCCATTCCCCTATCATAGTCAGCACTAGGATTTCCAGAAATCATTTGCTAAGGACTTAAAGATTATATACTATCCTATTGCAGCAAGAGTATTTTAAGGAAGCAGTTCAAATAGTGTGGAGGTAACATTTTCCAAGCTATGTTATGTTTTCAGTATGGAGAAATTGTAGATATAAGAGGACAAGACAAAACACTTAAACAAAGAACTATCTGGATTGGAGAAAAAGATCAACCTACTAAGGAAAAGACTGAGGGTTATAGAGGAGACCATGGATGGTGATCCATTCAACGATAAACCGATCCTAGAAAAAACAAAAGTGTTAGTGAAGATTGAAAAATTGTAAGGAGTGGATGAACAAGTAGTAAGGCAGAAGTATATAGTCATGTGGATAGCAGTTGTAGACTCAAATACGAAGTTTTTCCAGGCTCATTTGAAGGCTAGACAAGCTTAAAACAAGATTTCTTCTATATGCAATGGACACGGTGCCATGACCCAGAATCCCACCTTAAAGATCGTGATGACACCTAGTCTCTAAGACTATGTAAGCCTTGTACATACTAAGTTATTAACAGAACTAAATCATTAAATCAATAAACATAAATCGGCAATGACATACATAGCAAAAATCGATAAATAGTTATACATCTCCCAAAGATGGTAGTATGGAGTCATAAGCTCTATTGAGTACACTAAATCTCTAAATACAATATTGTTCTAGAATGAAAATTAATAGTGGAAATGAAAGACAACAGAAGGTGACTCTGAGGCTTGCGAACGTCAAATAGGTATACCTTCAAGTCCCTGCAGCACAACACAACAGCTAACTAATGTCCGACATGCTCTGAGATACCTGGATCTACACAAAATGTGTAGGGAGTGTAGTATAAGTACACCATAGTGGTACCTAATAAGTATCAAAACTAACCTAGGTGGAATAACGACGAGGTTAAAGCTAAGGCACCTAGTAGTCAAATATCCTGTGAAGAATATCAATATAGAGTAAACAGAGGAATGAATATCAATACAAACCTAAACATGAAAAGAATAAAAATTTAAAGATAGCAATGAAAAGTAAAAAAGACAAATGAAAACAAGGAGTAACCAGGTGATAACGTAGAAAAATACTCAAAACACAATTAAAGCACCAGTAACCAATTAAGGAAACAAATGCCAACAAAATAATCAGGCCGTTCTAACACCAGGTTTACAACAAGAATCACCCTGAGGTACTACACCTCATAATCACAGACACGAGTCCTAAATAATAAATCACATGGCACCTCGTGCTCACATTATCAATCACAACTGTACTGACAACTCACATGATGTACGGATAACTCATGTGCCAATATCACAATCCGCACGGCATGGTCACAGGCTCACTATCACAATTTGCCCGGCGGGTCACGGGCCAATATCACAATCCACCCAGCATGATCACACGATAATAGTCCAATCATATCACAGAGCAAATAGATGTACACGAATACATGTGCGTGATCAAAGAATATCAAGTTTCATACTTATGAACATGTATAAATGAAATGTTACACTGTATGCATGTGCAAGTGTACTATCACAGCCTAAGTCAATAAGTAATATAAGAGACATCGAACAACACTTTAGAAACAATACCAAAAGTCACATAATATGCATGACACACACAAGGAATATAACACCATTTCGTGAATATCATAAATAGTATGCCCCTAGGCCATCACATATCACCCTGACAAAGCCCCCTTATCTCGTCGCGTATGCAACAATAAAGCAAATGCTCTCCTTGTCTCGCCACACGTGCATCACTAATTATCCCACCTTCTCTCGCCACATGCGCAAGCCCAACATATGTATATAGTCTGCTTTGTCTCACCGCATAGTGCAATATCAATAATAACAATAGCACGACAGAAACCTCGTGCAAATACCCTGATAATCCTCTCAACGGGCCCACATGTGCAAACAATACAACAACATAACATAACAACTCACATCACAAGTGCCCATATGCCACTAAATTGCCATAACACTAATACCAATACCACAACCATACATAGCCCACGACTCAACAACAATGAGTACAGAACAACAACAATAACATAAGAGTACCAAAAAAAAATCAACACAAGAATTACAACAATACAATGAAATGGAAGAATAATCTCAACAATGAAAGAGGTAACATATAATGACAACTTAAATTTAATGCATATAAGAGTAAAATCGACAATGAAAGATAAAACAAGTAATAACAACTTCAATTGAATGCATATAAGAAGACTAAGAGTCTAAATCGGTCAATTTCTACATATAAACCAGTGTACAAACCCGTCATCTCGTGTACACGTCTTCCACGTAATTCAAATAGTGCAATTAAGACAAACCTACGGGGTAGTTTCCCCCACACAGAGTTAGGAAAGATACTTACCTCAAAAGCCATCAATCAATACTCTAATGATGCTTTTCGTCTAAAATTCGCCTCTTCTCAGCTCAAATCTAACAAAATCGAATTAACAACATCAAATAATGCAAGAGAAATAAATTCAATTAAATAAATTTAAGATCTTTACACAAATCTCCAAAAGTCAACCCTGGGCTCATCTGGTGAAAACCCCCAAGTCAAAGGGTAGATATTGACTACCCATAACCCCACGAGTCTATATATGTGTTTTATTTTCAAATCCGAGTCCAATTTGACTCTCAAATCTCAATTTTTTATTTATCAAAAGATAGACAAAAATCCCCAAACTTTTCCTTCAAATCTCACGATTTAGATGTTAAATATCATATATAATCATGTAATATAATTTAAAATTTATCAAAATCACTTACCCAATGGTTGTATGTTAAACTTCCTCCTCACAATCGCTCCTACCGAGTCTAGGGGTCCAAAATATGATGAAATAAAGAAAAGCCCTGCTTCCATCCTTTTTTTTCATGTGCAGAAGTTGCAAATGCCACATAAGGTTTGCAAATGCGAAGAATGATAGCAAAAGCGACACCCATCACAGACCCGCCAATGTCGCAAAAGCAAAAATATGTTCGCAAATGCGAACCAAGAACACTTCGCAAAGGCTACCTCATGATTGAAAATATGAAATTCCCTAGCCTAGAGCACCATCGCAAATGCGACTCGCGCTTTGCATTTGCGAAGCCAACCCACACTGGTAGAACTCGCAAAAGTGGTGCCAACCTCGCAACTACGAACAAGATCTCGCATTTGCGGGACCTGAAGCACCAGGAAAAATATCAACAAATATCTGAACTCTCTGAACTCTCCAAAACTCATTTGAAACTCACTCGAGGCCCCGGGGATCCAAACCAAATACCCGCATGAAGTCTAAAAATATCATGAAACCTTGTTTGTGCAATCAAATACCAAAGAAAACATCTGGAACCAAAAATCGGACACCAAAACACATGAAAATCACAATGAACTTCAACGTCTTCTAAAATGACAACAACGCGTCTGATTCCTACCAAAAAAACTCGAAACGACCCTAAATTTTGCAGATAAGTCACTAATGACAAAACGTACTACCCAAGTTCCAAAACCAAAATCCAAATCTGGTAACTAATAAGTCAAATCATGATCAAACCTAAGGAATCTGTAAATCTTCAAATTTCCAATTTTTGGAAAAACAAACCAAATCAACCTATGGACTTTCAAATTTAATTGCAGGCATACGCCCAAGTATAAAATTACAATACAAACCTATCGGGCCTTCAAAACACCATTCCGGGGTCATTTTCACAAAAGTCAAATCTTGGTCAACATTTCCAACTTAAGTTTCTTGAATGAAATCATTCATCTAAATCAATCCTGAATCACTCGAAAAGTGAAACTGACCATGCACGTAATTCATGACACAAAATATGAAGCCACTAACGACCTTGAACTACTTAACGGAATGCTAAAGCTTAAAACTATCGGTTGAGTCGTTACATTCTCCCCCTCTTAATACAAACGTTCGTCCTCGAACGTACCAAGTGTCATTCCAAAGCCATCAAATCACTATAAAAACTCACAATACACATACACACGGGTGATCCCACATTTCTCGAATCAACATAAGCTCGATAACACCATCTCAACCGAAGATTATTCCCCCCACCTGTTGATACCCAATATTTCCCATATATATTTTGTAAATATATATATATATATATATATAAAGGCTTTTAATCAATTTATTCCGGTATTTTATTATCTAAATAATTATTAATTGCATCAAAAACAATTTAATAATGACTTATTACTTAATTTTTATCACTTATATTAATATTAAGCTTTAAACATTTTATGTATAATTATATTTGCATCTTTAGGCTATAATTGCAATATTTCATAATAATAGCCATATATATGCATAATTACATTATTGACACAGGAAAATGAATTTTTATATTTTTATAATGTTAAGTCATTATTTTAAATCATTTTTTCATGCACAAATGATATTTTTTTATTATTTATTAATTATTTTTATAAATTATTTTACGGGTTTAATTAGGTATATAAAATCTAACCCCTTTCGTAATTAATTTCGGACCTAGCCCCAACCCAATACAACCTAACCCATTAACTATCCCAATACCCATACCCGTCCTAACCCAATACCCATACCCGTCCATATTAACCCGCTCGGTCTAAAAGATTTAATTCTAGCCGTTGATATCAAAAGCTCAACGGCTCCCAACACCCCAACCCCTTTTAATTAACCAAACCCATAACCCTAACTCTCGTTCACCCAAACCTGCAGCCTCTGTATTCTCTCATCTCTTCCTCTTCTCCTCTCAAAACCCTAAGCCGCCGTCACCCAAAATCACTCCCCTAATCCTGCCTCTGATGAGATTCCGTCGTGATCTCCTTACTATATTGGCCCCTGCTCCCTAGTGACTACCCGTTGATGGTGTTACGTGATTTTGTGCCTAATATGGAAAGCAGAATCGAACCAAAATTAGTTGAAATCCTTAACTTCCTACTTATTTTGTCTATGTTCATCACTTGCTCTTTGTAAGTACGATTAATTTATGTATCTCACTGATTCGTACTTAACCCTAAGGTTAGGGTTTTCAGATCCTATTTTGGTTCGAACAAAAACTGTTTCAAGCCTTAATTTTAAGCACGATCACGTCTATATTCGTCCTATTATGCATGAATCTACCTATTTTTGTTGATTTCTTTTACTTACCCTAAATTAGGGTTTCAGACCCTTTTCCATTTGAACCAGATCTGGTTCGATTATTTGTTTCTCTTGAATAATTTCTGGTCTATGTTCATCATATGCAATATGTAGTTGATGTCTTTATTTTTTGCCGATTTTATGGGGCTTAACTAAAACTAGGGTTTTTAACCTTCTTTAATCGAACCAGAATTTGGTTCAAATCATATGTTTTCTTTAATAACTCTCTGTCTATGTTCTTTTTATTAAAACAGATGATTCTTCACCTTTATCGCTATATCAATTTCTGTTTACTTAAGATTAAGGGTTTTCAGATCTTAGTTGAATCAAATATAGGTCGATTCTATTTTTTAATAAGACTCATGTCTAGGTTCATTATGTGATATTTGTGTTGACTTTATGGTTCTCCTTTTGAACATACTCTTGTCTACCTTATGTACCTTATTTTTTACTGCCGATTCTAGGGTTTGAACTCTTCTACTGATTTTCGTTTACTCTTACCTTTCTCATATGGTGTTGATGTTTTCCTTATTTACATTCAACCTACCATGCTTCTATTATTTCCTTACCTTATTTGCTTTGAGTCTTCCTGTTAATTGATACTTTCCTTATTTTGAGTGGTACTCGCCTGATACATGTTGTTATGATTGTTAACTGGTATGCCTAAACCCTTTATTATTTCATTATTTATGCTTTGCTCGATTAGCATGCTTTAATTCCCAATATGATTTTGTCCTTCACATGATTCTATGATCCCATTGAGTGACACTGTTAATTTAGGATTAAGTTTTTTAAATAATATGAATCCTCTCATAAGTTAGCCTAAGGTTTGAGTTGTTTCATGCACTAATCTTACACCTATCCCGAACTTTGCATTCCTCGCGATTCTATAAATATGAAATCAATTAGTTTGTTGCTTAACGCATGTGCCTTGTCTACTTAATTCATGTGTTTGGCCATTTTAATTATCGCTGCGTAATTTCTTCCGCGATTAAGCCATGATTGTCTTAAGTACTAGCATGAGTATTTAACTTAACTAGACTTCAATTATTTTGAGCTAAGTGTTTGAGCATGAATTATGTTTGTTTTTCTTGGTGCAGTTCTGCTTGCAACTTTATGTTGTTAAATATGGGTAGAAATCCTTCTTATAGGATTTAATTATGCTATTTGAACTATGTGAGCACCATGTTGTGTTTACACGATCATTTTGATCCTGAGTTTACATTCGCATACTAGAAATCCTGCTTATAGGACTTTCATTTGATTATGTACATTCGAAATCCTGTCATAGGATCTATACATGTTTTCGACAAACGTGCATTAACAATCAAGCCTTACGACCTTGTTGTTTGAGCTAATTATCTTTCCTAGCAATCTATTTAAATTCTGCCTATATACAGTTAATAAATATCATGCTTATAGGACTAAAAATCAGTTTTAAACTTAGAGATCTTGCCTATAAGGTTTAAGTCAATTCAGCATTTAGAAATCATGCCTATAAGGTTTAAGTCAATTCAGCAATTAGAAAGCATGCATATAGGATTGAAAAAGGAATGAAACTTATCTCTATAGATTAAAATCCGTGCTACACCTAGCAATCATGTTTGTAGGTCTATAATTAATAAGCTCGTAGCAATAATGCCTATAAGATCCTGTTGGTTGATTCTGAATTCATTCGCTACTGTCAATCACTTAGGCAATATATTTGTAGGACTTAATAATGATTATGGGGTTATAATTGTGACATATTACTGCGTGAAGTGCCCCGGGTTCACGCTGAATAAAAATCAGTAGGCAAACGAATAGGTCTTAATGCTCACCATAATAAAACTGTCTCTGCATTCTATTTTTCCTCATAGATATCCTGCCTATAGGATTCCAAAGTTAATAAAGTTTGCTGATTTAATTGCGTGCTTTGTTGTCTATGTGCGGAGGTCAATGCGAGCCCATATTTGTTCCTTATCTGAAAGTCCTATTTGTTTTTTATTTGTCACCTAGATGTCACATTTAAGTAACATAGGCTGATCTAGAATTATCCTAAATAGAGGTCCTAATACCTCCAGGGCCATAGGTAAGGGACGGGTAGCACACGCATAAGGAACGAGCTAGAAACTACTAGAGCGCTTAAGTAAGAACTTAAAGATAGTAATTGGGTAGTAGGGAGATGATAGTCCATGCGTTAGTACTAGTAGTGACACCCCGAATTGAGGGAGTTACAAAGTATTGTATGAAATGATCTTATGTGCTAAAAAAATTTAGGACCCCCCCTCCCCATACTTTTGTTTTAAAAAATCGATTGAATATTGTATTTGTCCAAATCACTTTCTCCATTTTTAGACTAATTCACTTAATTTATGTTCGGCCGGGACCCACCGTTGTGGACCTCGAGAGGTGCCTAACACCTTACCCTCAAGGTAATTTGAGCCCTTACCCGATCTATGTTGATGTAAGTTGGTTAAATGAGTTAATTGCTCTAGGTGCCATAACGCACCTTAATCCGTTAGGTGGAAACTCTTCCAATCCCAAACCCTTCCCGAAAAAGGAGTTGTCCCAAAATGTCGAAACCCAATTTCGAGAGGAAAAAAGGGGGCGCGGCACCACCCATACCGATAAGAATTACAACCAAATCCAACACTCACCAAAGACCTGATTCTCACACAAACATATTGTATAACCACTGCAAAAACACATGCGCACTCCCACAAGGTATAACCACACGATATAACAATTCACCCATATACCTATAACAACAACTCTGACTACAATAGTTGCTTCATAATGACTAGAACCTTGTTACATACCTTCACAGGACTGCTAATAATATAAGAACATGTGAAACTCACAACTACTCAACCGACCAACAAGCCACACCAAATTCCACTTGGGTACATACATCGTAATCCAAACCCAATAAGCATAACTCGAATATGAATGAATATGAAAATAGACACGCATGAGAGAATTATAAAACAAGTTCAACAAGTAAAAATCCCCGTCGTTACCATACTACGAATCCATTCCACAATGAAAAGGTAAGATATACGCAACAACCAGAACGAATCTTACCCTAACATAACCCCACTCCGGCACATAGCCCGGTTTAGAAACACCTATCCACAAAGAACACAAGGCTCCATCCTCCACTCGTAATCACAAGTAAGATAAACATCTCAACCACTAAAATATTCTACTAACTCAATCTCGTAGAACCAAAGTCACAACACGTAACGTACTTCACATACCTGTAGACCACCCAAATCACAAGTTGTGACCAAACCACCCAAAAATCACATTGAAACCTACCATATAAGTAACAAAATGTCTACCCTAACCTTATAACACTCAATAGAGACCAAACCAGAATGATAGACACATGCAATCACAATAGAATTCCCCAACTGGTGCAGACACCCAAATAGAGTACAAGAAACACGAAACACAACCACATATGAGGAAAATTAGGAGGACTCATACAAAAAATAGGACCGGATCAAAATAAAATTGATGCATCTTTATAACAAAATGAAACTATACCTATAGTGATATCATCTAATGCAAAAGCCTCATACCTACCACGAAAAACATAACTACGAGTCGGTATCCCTGTCTAGGATGCCCTCTACCCGTCTGTCTCCCATCTCTAGTTGAATATGCAGGTGTAGCGGCAACTGGAGCAGAATCCATAGCCCGAGAACCCCGCTGAGGCACAACCGCCCAGAGTTTGGGACAATCTCTCACAATGTGCCTTGGTTCCCCACACCCAAAGTCACCTCTTTGCTGATGTGGCTGTGAAAATCGCCCTGAATGGGTACTCTAGGACATGTGGATAATTGGAGCATCACGTGAAACTTGTAGTGCAAACTGAACAAGCTGACCAACAAAACTTCTACCATGGCGCGCTCTGCCCCCAAAATAGGGATCAATAGATCCTCCCATTCCACAAGGATTCATATCACCCCTATCCTCCATCTCTAAACCGCGGATGCGCTCCATCCTCTTAGCGATCTCCATAACCTGTTGGAATGAAGTATCAATCTCGAACTCCCATGCCATAGTGAATCTAAAACCATGACTGAGCCCTTTGATAAATCTACAGACTCGCTTCTAACTGTAGAAAACAAAGTAGGTGCATGATGAGATAACTCACTAAACATGATGGCATACTCTGATACTATCATAGTGCCCTCACGCAACACTCAAACTCGGTGTGCCACACATCCCAAAGGGTCCATGGGATGAACTTCATCAAAAACATATCCGAAAAATGAATCCAAGTGAGTGTCGTCGCATCAACTGGCCTACCCTCCTCATAAGCCTGCCACCACCTATATGCCGCCCCTGATAGTTGAAATGTAGTAAAGGCTACTCCACTCATCTCCAAAATACACATGGTGCAGAGATTACGGTGGAAACTATATAGAAAACCATGTGCATCCTCAATAATTGTGCCACTTAATGTAAGAGTGTCATACTTCTTGAACCTCTCCAGCCTCCTCTACTCCTCCTCTGATGCCTCTGGCCTGACCTCATGTTGGACCGGAAGAATGAGTTGTGATGGCATAATGCCTGAAACCTTATCAACATGGACGCTGCTCTAAAATACGGTCCGCGGGAGTCTATGTTCCTCCCCAACTTAAGATGTAGTTGGTGCTGCTGGGATCAATCCCGCCTGAGCTAAATAATCCAAATATATTCATAAAATGTGCCAAAGTCTACTAAAGTGTTGGGGTAGCAGAAGGCGCCTCCCGTGCCTATGCCATAATTGGAGCTACTGATGGATGCTCAGCTACTACACTAGTAGGTGCTATGGCTGTAGCACATGGTCCTCTTTGGCCTATGCCTTTTCGTCTGCCCCAGTCCTTAGCAGTACTGGCTCTGGAGGCAACATTATCAGTAACTGCAGCTCAAGTCCTCACCATCTGTAACAGAATAGAATGGCATAGTCTCAAACTCCGAAATTTAAAAAATCTGCACGATAGGAATGAAGGAAGTGAATTTTCCTAATAGTCTTGTAGCCTCTCGAAAATAAGTATAGACGTCTCCGTATGGATCTGCAAGACTCTACTAAACTTGCTTATGACTCAAAGAACCTATGAACTTAGAGCTCTAATGCCAACTTTTAACGACCCAAAATCCCAACTTAAGGATCATAGATGCCACCTAGTCCCTAAAACCAGGTAAGCCTAAGACATGCTAAGTTATTAACATAATTAACATCTAATCATTAAACATAAACCAGTAATGACCAACAGAGCCAAAATCAATCAATAGTTATACACTTCCAAAAAATAGTAGTACAGAGTCATAATCTTAACTGAGTGCACTAAAAATCTCTTAATACAATTGTTTAGTAATGAATATAAACAGTGGAAATTAAAGACAACGAAGAAGATAACCCAGAGGCTTGCGAATGTCAAACAGGTATACTATTACATCTCGCGAGTTTGAGCGCCACATTTCTTAACACTGAGATTTATTATATGCATTTTTATGTTGATGTGTTTTTAAAAGAGTTAATATAAAAGTTTTAAGTTCTCATGTGAAGTCAATGTTAAGTGTTTTGAGATTATAATTGAACAAGAAGCGTTAGTTACAAGTTGGATTGACAGACTAGAGATTTTTAAGGCAATGCTTGAGAAGCTTGACTTCATTTCCTTGTTTGATTTTTTTTTTAAATGGTAGGTTTACTCTTAGAGACTCTAACTTGTTTGGGAGTGTGATATGTACATAAAAAATATTATCCCTTTTTGTACTCTGAAACAACTCAAACATTTTAAGGAAATATGTTTGCTTCCTTATTATTTTATACTATTATTTTTAGCTATAGACATATCTACTGCTTTATAAAAAAAGGGAACGGGAACCATAATGAAATTGAATGCCTCACATTAAAACATTATGTATCTAATATTGTCTTTTAGATTCTGTTTTAATTGGTTAGGTAATCATACGTTCCAGTTTATGACCTTAAGAAATTGAACCAAATCAAAAACCAAATAAATTAGATGTGAAACATCTAAAATATCCTTTTATTTTGTTTGCTTTGGTTTGTTTTTCAATTTAAACAAATCGACAGAATATGATTTCGTTTGAAATTTAAAAGAAAAATCAGACCAACCAAATACTTAAGTATATCCATTTATAAACTTATATGACTATATGTATTTATTTTATGGAGATTTCTTATATATTTTAAGCCATTGACGTATTTGTGGTGCACATGCATTATCTGTCTCTACTTACAGTCCCAATGATTATGTTAAGCAAGTGTAGAAAATGTTTTGTTTTTGGTAAACTACATGGAACTCACTAGTGGGAAATGGTTGGCTTGCTCGACTGAGGTATTGGGCGCCATCGCGACCTGGGTTGGGATTTGGATCGTAACATTTAAGTTCCGCCTTACATACTCGGTACATTATTCGTACTGACGTCCTTTTGTTAGGGATGCTGCATTTATGACTACAGGTATAGAAAATTATTTGACGAGCCCTCATAGTAGACGAGGTTAGCATTCAGCGAAGGATCGGTAAGACTCCACCTCATTCGGAGTGCAACCGAGTCTATATGTCATCGCGTCAAAGTTTTGCAACAAACTTATGGGTAGGCCGGTACCCTGTCCCATTTTATGTCAAATAAATCGTAGAGGCATTGTAGACACATGTTTATTATGTACACTATGTCAATGTCAGAGGCCTTGACGGACAATATGTATTCATGCTTTGTGAATAATGGTTCATTGATATAACAATTCCCCACTTACAATTGTATATTACTAGTTTTGGCCATGTTGGCCCATGATAGTTACAAAAGGAATGAATGAGTTACATAGTGCTTCGCTCGGGCTAGTTTGGCACCGGGTGCCAGCCACGCCTCCCCAGGTTTGGGGCGTGACATATACCTTCAAGTCTCTGCAGCACAATAGAATAGCTAACTAACGTTCGGCACGCTATGAGGTACTTGGATATGAACAAAATATGCAGGACGCGTAGTACACCACAACGGTAAGTATTAAGACTAACCTCAGTACAATAGTGACGAGGTTCAAGTCAAGACACCTACTAGTCAAATAACATGTGAAGAATATCAATATAGAGCTAACAGAGGTATGCATATCAATACAAATCTAAACATGGAAAGAATAACAATTTAAAGCTAGCAATGGAAAGTGAAAACAAAAAATGGCAACAAGGAGTAACCAGGTGATAATGCAGCAAAGTACTCAGAACTCAATTAAAGCACGACTAAAACCAATTGAGCAAATGACGACCAAACAATCAGGCCGTCCTAACACCAGGTTTATAACAAGAATCACCCTGAGGTACCACACCTCACAATCACATATGACGAGTCTCAAATCACGAATCATATACACATGGAACATCGTGACCACATTATCAATCGCAACTTCATGGACAACTCACATGCTAATATTACAATCCATCTGTCATGACCCCAAATCTAAGCCAGTCGTGATGGCGCCTATCATGTAACTAGGCCATTCAAAACTACACTCAAATTGTAATAAGCTTCCATTTACATATTTACTAACTGATAACCCGTAAGGGTTTCTTTTAAACATTTTTTAATCAGTTAAAGCTGTATCGAATATTAAATACAACCCCCGAGATCCCGAAGTCACTGGTCATGGGCATCTACATAAAATATACAACTAAAAAGAAAATAAATTCTATAATAGTAAGCAGGAGAGAGCATGACTGCGGACGCGTGAAGCTACCTCGCAAACCTCCAAGAAATCTCTGGAACAGATACACAGCTTACCCTGCCCTAACACCTGGATCTGCACACAAGGTGCATGGAGTAATGTGAGTACGCCAACTCAGTAGTAATGAAAATAAATCAGGTCTGAGCAGCAAGAAATACATAAAAATGAATTCATCAAATCAAAATAAGCACAACCTTTCTTTCCAACAATGTATACGTTAAATCATCACGCTTACAAGCCGATTTCAGTAAGAACCATTTGGAAATATATTTGCCAATAATTTCAACATATCTTTCAAGAAGTTTAGTGTAAAAAGAATGATGAAAATCATAAAAAGACCCCTCAGGCAAAACATATTTCAGTAAATTCAGAGTGAAAGTGGTAAAATCATAAGTAGCCCCTCGGGATAAAACATGTATCAGAAAACTACCCCTCGGGCATGCCTTACAGTCACTCATAATCAGCCCCTCGGGAATACCTCACATTCACTCATAATCAGCCCCTCAGGCATACCTCACAGTCACTCATGCCTCCCAATCACTCGTCACTCAGCACTCGCACTCAGTAGGTATCTGCGCTCACTGGGGGTGTGTACAGACCCCGGAGGGGCTCCTTCAGCCCAAGAGCTAATATCAAGCCACCTCGTGGCATATCATATCCTCACAATCAAGCCCTTGGCCTCACTCAGTCAGAAACTCTCAAAAGCCCCTCGGGCGTATCAGTACGGGGTACTCGACCCAAAAGTGTCATTTGATATCTCAAAACAGTGTAAATAAGGCTGAGTTTTGAAATCAGTTAAACATAACATGAGTGAGTGTAAATCATAAATCAACAGTGAGAAAATAGCAGTAAAAAGCCTTCAAGGAGTCAAAACAAGTCGGCACGAGGCCCCACAAATGGATTATAGCCCAAAGATATCAATAGTTTTAGAACACAATTTAACTTATGATTTAGAGTAAAAATACGCAACTCAATAGTTGCCGTGGAGAGGACCAAGTCCGATCCAAAAAATTAGTGCGCGCCAATTAATCGTCATCTGACATGTGCGCCATTCTAAAAACAGTGAGAAGTATGAAGTCCGGGGTTTCATACCCTCAGGACAAGATTTATAGCCATTACTTACCTCTACCAGGCCACAATACTAATTCGCGATGCTCTTGCCCCTCAAATCGGCTCCCGATTGCTCCGAATCTAACCAAAACAAGGTTAACATCATCAATATACCCTAAAGGAACAAAACCTAATCGCAAACTATCATTTTAGACACAATTATCGAAATTTGGCCAAACCCGAGCCCTGGGCCCACATCTCGAAATACGATAAAAATTTCATCACAAGAACCCTTATCCTCCCACGAGTCCGTACATACCAAGAACATCAAAATCGGACAATAATTTCCCACTAAAATTACCAAAAGAAATTTCCAAATCTTTCCTCCCATTTTCCCCAAATTCTCTACTTAATTCCTTAAATTGCATGGTGAAAATCAAGACAAATTCATGAAATTAAACCAAAAATGATTGAAGAACACTTACGACAAGAATCCCACTGAAAACATCGTCCAAAATCTCCTTCCCCCGAGCTCTCAAATGGCAAAATGAGTTATCGCCAAGAACCACCAAAATTAGAACTTAAACTATCTACCTAGACTTATACAATGTGCAATCGCGGAAAAAGGCACGCGATTGCGAAGAACAAAATGCTGCCCAACCAAACTAACCCTATGCGATCACAGAAACACCTATGTGATCGCGTAAGACAACTCCTCACAGCAATGTGATCGCGACCATCTCTATGCGATCGCATAGAGCAATTCCATCACCTCACTGCCACACGCGCCCACACTGTGCGATCGCAATAAGCCTCACGCGACCGCATTGTTTTGCCTCCTCCCACTATGCGATCGCATAACACAATTTTTTGCTGCCTCACCAACAAACCTATGTGATTGCAGCCTCACCATTGTGATCGCATACAAGGAAACCAGACCAAGAAAATACATCAGCCACAACAGTCCTTTTAAAGCCAAACACACACCGTTAACCACCCGAAATACACCCGAGGCCCTCGGGACCGCAACCAATCCTACCAACACACCCCATAACATCATTCAAACTTAGTTGAGCCATCGAAACACAAAAAACAACACGAAAACACCAAAATTACATCAAATTTAAGCCTATGAACTTTAAAACTTCTAAATTTCGCCAACGATGTCGAAACCAACCAAAACCCATCTGATTGGCCTGAAATTTTGCACACATATCCAAAATGACATTACGAACCTGCTCCAACTTCCGGAATCTCATTCCGACCACGATAGCCTATTTTCCACTGCTGACCGGAAATCGCAAAAAATTAACTTTCGCCAATTCAAGCCTAATTCTACTCCGGATATCAAAACTTCATTCAGAACACACTCCTAAGTCCTAAATCACCTAACGAAGCTACTCAAGCTATAAAATCCGCATTCCGAGGTCGTTTACCAATAAGCCATCTTCCGGCTGACTTTTCTACTATTGAACCAAGTTAAAAGACTAAGTGTCTCATTTCTCACCGCGACCATTCCGAACCCGAACCAACAGACCCAACATACATATGTGAAGCTGAACCACATATAATGAAGCAGAAATGGGAGAAACGAGGTAAAACTCTCTAAACGACCGACCGGGTCATTACACCGTCCAGCATGGTCACATGCTTACTATCACAATTCACCTGACGTGGTCACATATCACAATCCGCCCGGCATGACCACAGGCTAACAGTCCAACCATATTGCAGAGGAACCAGATGTGCAAGAATACATGTGCATGATAAAAGAATATCAACTTTCGTACTACTTTAATGGTATAAATGACATGTTACGGTGTATGCATGTGCAAGTGTACTATCACAGCCCAAATCAACAAATAATATTAGACATCGAGTAACACATTGGAGACAACACCACAAGTTGTGTAATATTCATGACACACATAATAACATGACAACATTTTGCAAATATCATCAATAGTATGCCCCCGGTCCATCACATATCATCCGTGACATAGTCCCACTTTTCTTGCCGCGTGCGCAACAATAAGGTAAATTCCCGCCTTGAATCGCCACACGCACATCAACAATTATCCGACTTTGTCTCGCCACATGCGCAAACCCAATATATGGATATAGACTTCTTTGTCTCACCGCATGTGCAATATCAATAATAACAATAGCACGCAGGAACATCGTACATACAACCCAACAATACTCACAACAATTCCATATGTTCCAAAACACAACATCACAACATAACAACCCGTACCACACGTGACCATAATCCACAACATTGCCACAACAACAATACTAATACCACAACAATACATAGCCCACGACTCAACAACAATGAGTAGAAAACAACAACAATAACACAAGAGTATAGAAAGTAAATCAACACAAGTATTACAACAACACAATGAATTACAAGAATAAACTCAACAATGAAAGAGGTAACATATAATGACGACTTAAATTTAAACCATATAAGAGAAAACTCAAAAATGAAAGATAGAACATGTAATAACAACTTCATTTTAATGCATGTAAGAAGCCTAAGAGTATACACATGCCAATTTTCACATATAAGGTTGTGTACACACTTGTCACCTCGTGTACATGTCTTCCACGTAATTAAAATAGTGTTATTAAGCCAAAACCTACGGGGTGGTTTCCCCAACACAAAGTTAGGCAAGATACTTACCTCAAAAGCCCTCAATCAATACTCTAAAAGTACTTTTCCTGTAAAATTCACATCCGCTCAGCTCAAATATAACCAAATCGAATTAATAACATAGAATAATGCAAAAAGAAACCAATTGCAATAAATAAAATTATGATCTTTACACAATTCACCAAAAGTCAACAAAGGTTAACCTTGGGTTCGCCCGGTCAACACCCGAGTCCAAGGGTAGATCTTGACTACCCATGTCATGCCCCGAAATCCCACCATCGGGCCGTGATGGCGTCTAACGTTGAACCCACTAGACAAGCCAACGTGTATAGATAAACTGGCATACTAACATCGATTTAACAGAACAAGCTACAAACAGTTCACAACTTAACAACAGAATTAAATAAATATGGTTTTATAACTAAGTAAAGACAACATAATACATTGACGCATAATTTTCCCAAAACCTGGAGTCACAAACTCACAAACTGTCTATAAGAGTGCTAAATACAAAGTGTGAAAGGAAATACATGACTGTCTCTGAAACTAGAGGAAAAATAAGACATAAGTAAATAGAAAGGGAGTGAAGAGACGCCAAGGCCCACGAACGCCATCGGGTATACCTTGAAGCCTCTAGGATAAGCTGGAAGATACTCCCACTAATGATGTCCTCTCGGTCTGGCTGCGTAATCTGCACAACATAAAGAAGTGTAGGTGTAGCATCAGTACAACCGACCCCATGTACTGAGTAAGTGCTGAGCCTAACCTCGGAGAAGTAGTGACGAGGCTAAGACACGAAAACCAAATGTACCTATGCAGTTCGAATATATATATATATATATATATAAAAACAACAAAAGAGAAATACAGGAAGTAATCCATCAATAAGGTAAGGGGAAAATGTTGTGGGGAGATAACAGTTTCATATAAGAAATCTTAACAAAGAAAGGAACAACAAAGTCAGAATATCAATAAGGACCAGAAATCACAAGCTTGCACGGCATCAGCCTTCGTGCTTTTACTCTCGTCCTCACTATACAGTGTATAATGTAATCAATGTAAATCATGGCACTGCATGACCCTTCGTGCTTTTACTCTCTTTCCTCACAGTATAATCAATTAATATCGGTACGGAATGGTTCATCGTACGGCAGGGCATCAGCCTTCGCGCTTTACACTCTTCCTCACAATAGCAAACTGTGCACGACATCACCATTCGTGCTTGAACACTCTTCCTCACCCAAAAATAAATCACAAACAACGGGCAAGGGAGTAAACGTAATAGAAATAGGAATCCCGGCAAGGGAACAATATCAGTAATCTCAACATCCCAGCATGGGAGACAATATCAAACAATGCACGACATCACCCTTCGTGTTTTACTCTCATTTTCACCAAGACAAGTGAACGACATCACCCTTCGTGCTTTACTCTCATACTCACCAAAACAAGTGCACGATATCACCCTTCGTGCTTTAACACTCTTCCTCACCCAAACAATAATCACAAACAACGGGCAA
Source organism: Nicotiana knightiana (assembly GCA_005239525.1). Taxonomy (NCBI): domain Eukaryota; kingdom Viridiplantae; phylum Streptophyta; class Magnoliopsida; order Solanales; family Solanaceae; genus Nicotiana; species Nicotiana knightiana. Next base: position 86,469 of record ML368304.1, on the reverse strand, counting down.
GGGACTAAATAGAATAGAAGTAGGAATCCCAGCAAGGGAACAATAACATTAATCTCAATATCCCAGCAAGGGAGACATCAATTAAACAATTAAATCCCGACAAGGGAACAATACAACGATGACCCGACAAGGGTATATTTCAATAACTCTTTCTCTTTCTTTCACTTTCATTTCCATGATTTATTCTATCACTTGATCCAATGCTCCAAAGGATGTAATTATCTCATATTCCTTCAATCATTCGCTTTACAATTTGAGCCGATGCTCAAAAAGATGTAATATCTCATATTTCTTCATTATTCGTTTCACGATTTGAGCAATTTCTCCAAAGATGTAATTAACTCATATCTCTTCACAATTCATGTTACAATTTAAGCCAATGCTTCTCGAAGTTTAAAGATCACAATTCCCTTCACAGGCTCTTTACAACACATAGAAATCATATGGAAGTTACAACAAAATCGGAATATTCGCAATAATAAGACTCACGGTCATGCTAGACACCAATGTATAGATACTCGTCACCATGCCTATACATCGTACCCTACAATTAGCAAGTAGCAAACAAGACTCAACTCATATTCCCTCAAGTTAAGGTTAGACCAAACACTTACCTCAGGTCCAAAACATAGCAATCAACCCTCTAGCACCACTTTCCCTTTAGAATTCAACTCCGGAATGGTATTATCTAGGCATAATCAACTCAAGTATATCATTAAGGATTCAATAATTCAATTACATAGCCTAATTACCCATTTCCATGCATTTTTCCAAAATAACAAAATTCGACCCGGGCCCGCTCGCTCGGATTCTTGTAATTCTCGAAGGGAACACTCACCAAAAGCCTAAAGATCATTAATATACGATTTTTACTTGATTTCATGGTAAAATCGCAGAAAATTATCAAGTGCTCACAAGTTCTAGGTTACTATCCACTTTCTTGAATTTTTGCACTAGTTTATGTAGTTAATTAGGCTAGGATGCATGCATGAAACAAATTTCCGGGTAGAGTTCACTTATCTCGTAGGACCTGGTTGAAATCTCTTAAAAATGGAGGAAATCTCATAAGGAAGAAGATCGAAAATGAGAAAAGTGGGTTTAAAACCCGTATTAAAAACTCACTGCCTGAACAGTAATCTCGCACCTGCGGCTCTGGGGACCACACCTGCGACCTCGCACTTGCGAGAGGAATCTCGCACCTGCGAAATTGGGCTAGGGGGTTCTAGGATCGCACCTGTGAAGTGGAGACTGCACCTGTGAGAAATGCTCCGCACCTGCGATAACTGGCCAGGCCATTTTTGATCACACCTGCGATACCTGGAACCGCACCTGCGATGCTGGCAACCGCACCTACGGTCACACCAGAGCAGGTGCACCAGCAACTTTGTTTGCTGGTTTTTAGCCCCGGTAGGTGCCCGAAAGGAACCTGGGCCCACACGAGCCCTAGTCCGAATATATCAACGAGTCCCAAATCATATTACAGACACGCTCGAGCCTTCGGAACACTCAAAACATTGCTAAAACTCAAAATCACACCCCCAAACCTCAAGAACCAACGTGCCGAACTGACCTACATAACTCGAAATGATACCAAATTTCACAGAAAACTCACATAACATCATACAAACTTGTCCGTGCGATCGAATCACCAAAATAACATCATATACATCGAATTAAGCCTCAAAATCCATGAATTCTATCAAATTTCATAAAACATCAAAATTTTCCATTTTAAGTTCGAAACCCTTCAAACGAAATCCGATTACAACCAAACTTTACAGAAAGTGCTTAAACCATATATAAGACCTCTACCGGGCGCCGGAACCAAAATACGGGCCCGATACCATCACTTTCTAATTAGATTTCATTTTCAATTTCCATAAAAATATTTTTAGAAAACAATTTTACTCAAAAATTCATTTGTCGGGCTTGGGACCTCAGAATTAAATTCCGGGCATACGCCCAAGTCCCATACTTTCCTACGGACCCTCCGGGACCGTCAAATCACGGGTCCGGGTCCGTTTACTCAAAATGTTGACCAAGGTCAAATTTATTTATTTTAATATCAAATCTTAGCATTTTTCACAGAATTTCATATTTAAGCTGTCCGGCTACGCGCTCAGACTGTCCACGAAAATCGAGGCAACTACATATGAGGGTTTCATGGCCTCAAAAGTACAGAATGGGTAATAAAATAGGTCATGACCCCTTTGGGTCATCACATTTTCCACCTCTAAAACAATCGTTCATCCTCGAACGGATAGAAGAAAGAAGTACCTGAGTCGGGAAATAAATGAGGGTAACTGCTCCGCATATCGGACTCGGACTCCCAGGTCGATGCCTCAAGAGGCTGACCTCTCCACCGAACATGAACAGAGGGGAAACTCTTTGATCTCAACTGACGAACCTGCCGGTCTGGAATAGCTACCGGCTCCTCCTCATAAGATAAGTCCTTGTCCAACCGGACAACACTGAAGTCGAGAACATGAGATGGGTCTGCAATATACCTCTGGAGCATAGACACGTGAAATACTGGATGCACAACTGACAAACTAGGTGGCAAGGCAAGTGTGTAGGCCACCACTCCTACCCTGTCCAGAATCTCAAATGGACCAATGTACCTAGGGCTCAACTTTCCCTTCTTTCCGAATCTCATCACGCCCTTCATGGGCGACACTCGAAGAAATACTCGGTCGCCTATCATAAATGCCAAATCTCGAACTCTACGATCTGCATAACTCTTCTGCCTGGACTGCGCTGTACGAAGTCTATCCTGAATGATATTCACCTTGTCCAAGGCATCCTGGACTAACTCAAAACCCAACAATCTAGCCTCCCCTATCTCAAACCACCTGACTGGAGACCGATACCGTCTACCATACAACGCCTTATAAGGAGCCATTTGAATGCTCGACTGATAGATTTTTTTTTAGGCAAACTCTGCTAAAGGCAAGAACTGATCCCATGATCCTCCAAATTCAATAACACAAACTCGGAGCATATCCTCCAATATCTGAATAGTCCGCTCGGACTGTCCATCCGTCTGAGGATGAAATCTTGTTCTCAACTCCACCTGGGTGCCTAACTCTCGCTGAACTGCTTTCCAGAAACGCGAGGTAAACTGCGTGCCCCGGTCCGAAATGATATATATCGGCACACCATGAAGGCGGACAATCTCCCGGACATAGATCTCAGATAACCTCTCGGATAAATAGGAAACTGCCACATGAATGAAATGCACTGACTTGGTCAACCTATCAACATTGACCCACACTGTATCAAACTTCTCCCGGGTCAACGGAAGTCTAGTAACGAAGTCCATAGTGATCCTCTCCCATTTCCACTCGGGAAGCTCAATCCTCTGAAATAGACCACCAGGCCTCTAATGCTCATACTTAACCTGTTGACGATTGAAACACCGTGACACATTTGCCACAATATCCTTCTTCATTCTACGCCACCAGTAGTTCTGCCGCAAATCCTTATACATCTTCGCAGCGCCTAGGTGAATAGAGTACCGGGAACTATGGGCCTCCTCTAAAATCAACTCCCGAATCCCATCAACATTGGGCACACAAACTCGCCCTACAATCTCAAAACACCATCATCATCTAAGGTCACCTTCTTGGTGCCTTCGCACTGCACCGTGTCTCTAAGGACACACAAATAGGGATCATCAAATTGCCGATCACGGATACACTCCAACAATGAAGAACGAGCGACCGTACAAGCCAACACTCGACTAGGCTCAGAAATATCCAACCTTACAAATCGATTGGCCAAAGCCTGAACATCAAAAGCAAGCGGCTTCTGACTGACCGGAATAAAAGCAAGATTGCCCATGCTGGCTGACTTCCTACTCAAAGCATCGGCCACCACATTGGCCTTCCCCGGGTGATATAAGATGGTATTATCATAATCATTAAACAACTCCAACCACTTCCTATGCCTCTAATTCATCTCCTTTTGCTTGAACAAGTACTGAAGACTCTTATGATCCGTGAACACCTCACATGCCACGCCATACAGATAGTGCCTCCAAATCTTCAATGCGTGAACAATGGCTGCTAGCTCCAAATCATGCACTGGATAGTTCTTCTCATGAATCTTCAACTGCCTCGAAGCATAATCAATAACCTTGCCATCCTTAATCAACACTGCACTAAGCCCAATACAGGAAGCATCGCAATAGACTATATAAGGCCTTGAACCTGTGGGCAAAACCAATACCTGTGCCGTAGTCTGAGCTGTCTTGAGCCTCTGAAAACTCACCTCACACTCGTCCGACTATCTGAACGGGGCACCGTTCTTGGTTAAACTGGTCATCGGGGCTGCAATAGATGAGAACCCTTCCACGAGCCGACGATAATAGCCTGCGAATCCCAAGAAACTCTGAATCTCTATAGATGATGTTGGGCTAGGCCAGTTCTTGACTGCCTCAATCTTCTTCGAGTCAACTTGAATACCCTCTGCTGATACAACATGACCCAGGAATGCAACTGAACTCAACCAGAACTCACACTTCGGAAACTTTGCATATAGCTGACTATCCTTCAGAGTCTGCAGAACCACTCTGAGATGATGCTCGTGCTCCTCCTGGCTGCAGGAGTATATCAATATATCATCAATGAAGACTATCACGAATGAGTCCAAATAAGGCCTGAACACTCGGTTCATCAAATCCATAAAAGCTGCTGGGGCATTTATCAACCCAAACGAGATGACTAAAAAGTCGTAATGCCCATACCGAGTGCGGAAAGCTATCTTAGGGACATCGGATGCCCTAATCCTCAACTGATGGTAGCTAGATCTCAAGTCTATCTTTGAAAATACCTTGGCACCCTGAAGCTGATCGAACAAATCATCAATCCTCGGTAGTGGATACTTATTATTGATTGTAACCTTGTTCAATTGCCGATAATCAATGCACATCCTCATCGAACCATCCTTTTTCTTCACAAACAATACTGGAGCACCCCAAGGAGAAACGCTAGGCCTAATGAAACCCTTCCCAAGCAAATCATGCAACTTTTCCTTCAACTCTTTCAACTCTGGCGGGGCCATGCGATACGGCGGAATAGAAATGGGCTGGGTGCCCGGAACCAGATCAATGCAGAAATCAATGTCTCTGTCGGGTGGCATCCCCGACAGGTCTGAAAGAAAGACCTCAGGAAACTCACGAACCACGGGTACCGAATCAATAGAGGGAACCTCAACACTGGAATCACGCACATAAGCCAAATAAGCTAAACACCCATTCTCGACCATACGCCGAGCCTTCACGTACAAAATAACACTGCGGGTAGAATGACCAGGAGTCCCTCTCCACTCCAAATGGGGCAAATCCGGTAAGGCTAAGGTCACCGTCTTGGTATCGCAATCCAAGATAGTATGATATGGGGATAACCAATCCATCCCCAATATAACATCAAAGTCAACCATACCTAAAAGAAATAAATCAACACGGGTCTCAAGAACCCCAATCACCACAACACAAGAACGATGGACTCGATCGACCACGATAGAACCACCCACCGATGTAGATACATAAACATGAACACTAAGTGGATCACTAGGCATGACCAGGTATGGTGAAAAATAAGAGGACACATACGAATACGTAGACCCTGGATCAAATAGGACTTAAGCATCTCTGTCACTAACCCGAATAGTACCTGTAATGACTGCATCCGAAGACTCTGCCTCTGGCCTGGCTGGAAGAGCATAACATCGGGGTTGGGCCCCACCACCCTAAACCACATCTCTGGGAAAATCGGCTGCTGGCTGGCCTCCACCTCTGGCGGCTTGAGCTCCACCTCTATGATCTTTACCTCCACCTCTAGCACCTTTATCCCCACCCCTGGCTAGCTGGGCAGGCTGTGGAACACCTGATGCCTGTACCATGGCACGGGAACCTTGATGCTGCGAACTACATGGTGCCGGAGGGAAAAATATGGCAAGGTGACCCGGATCGCCACAAGTGTACTAAGATCTCGGCTGCTGAGGGAACCGAGTCTGACCCTGTCGACCTGAATAACCACCTTAGAAACTCTGATGCAGTGGTGCACTAATGGGAGTTGGTGGCGCACTGTAAGGATGCTGATCAGAATAGTGCGTCTGATAACCACGACCACCTGAAATACCATGGGAAACCTGGAGAGCTGACTGGAAGGGTCTGGGAGGATGACCTCTGCCTGAAATCCTTGCCCCCACATGAGGTTCCACTGAAACGACCGAAATGACCGGGTCTCTTGTCAGCCCCCTGACCACCACCCTGTGACGTAATCATCTTAATCATCCTGGCCACATTGGCCGCATCCTTGAACGATATATCTGTACCTGATTCTCTAGCCATCTGAAGTCTGATAGGCCGGGCTAATCCCTCAATAAATCTCCGAACCCTCTCCCGATCAGTGGGAAGTATCATAAGAGCTTGTCAGGCTAGGGTGATGAACATGGTCTTGTACTGAGTGACTAACATAGATCCCTGCTGGAGATGCTCAAACTGCCTCCGAAGGTCCTCTCTCTGAGTAATGGCAAGGAGCTTCCATAAAAATACCTCTGAGAACTGAGTCCAAGTCAAAGGTGCAGACCCGGCTAGTTTGGCTAAGCAATAGTCTCTCCACCAACTCTTGGCTGCGCCAGATAATCGAAAAGTAGCAAAGTCAACTCCGTTGGACTCCACTATGCCCATGTTCCGAAGAACCCCATGGCAGCTGTCCAAATAATCATGGGGGTCCTCTGATGGTGAACTAGTAAAAGTAGCAGTGAATAACTTAGTGAACCTCTCCATTCTCCACAAAGCATCTGCTGACATAGCTGCTCCCTCTGCTATCGGTGCTGCAATACCCGTCTGAGCTACTCCTGCTGGCTGAGGTGCCGGAGTCTGAAACTGTGGAGCTAGCTGCTCTAGCATGCGGGCGGCAAGAGTCTGGGAAGATCCACAAGCCTGAGAGACGGTTGGTGCTTTTGGAAGAAGACCCTCCTGTGCTATGCTCTCCATGAGTCCGACTAGACGGACAAGGGCATCTTCAAGCACTGGGTAGCTATGAACCCCTCTAGGATCTGAGTTGGTCCAACTGGGACTGCCAAAACTAGGACCTCCTCGTCAGACTCAACCTGAGGGTCCTTCACTGGGGCTGCTGCTCTAGGCTAAGCCCGACCCCGGCCTCGGCCTCTAGCACGACCTCGTCCTCGACCTCGACCCCGAGTAGGAGCTGTAGCAGGAGTGTCAGGCTGCTGGGTGGAACCAAGGGAAGCATGCGCCCTTGCCATCTGCGAGAGAATAAAATATAAACTCAATCAGTAATCAGAATTCATAGGGCATGATAGAGAAGAAAAGAAATATGGAGTCATCCGAACTTCGAACCTTTTGGGGGATAAATACAAACGTCTCCGTACCGATCCCTCAGACTCTACCAAGTTGTCCGTGAGTTGTGACACCTAAGTAACCTAGTGCTCTGATACCAATTTGTCATGCCCCGAAATCCCACCATCGGGCCCTGATGACGTCTAACGTTGAACCCACTAGACAAGACAACGTGTATAGATAGACTGGCATATTAAGATCGATTTAACTGAATAAGCTACAAACAGTTCCCAACTTAACAGTGGAAATAAATAAATATGGTTTTCAAACTAAGTAAAGACAACATAATACATTGACGCATAATTTTCCCAAAACCTGGAGTCACAAAGTCACGAACTGTCTATAAGAGTGCTAAATACAAAGTCTGAAAAGAAATACATGACTGTCTCTGAAACGAGAGGAAAAACAAGACAGAAGTGAAGACAAAGGGATGGAAGAGACGCCAAGGCCCACGAACGCCAGTGGGTATACCTTGAAGCCTCTAGGATGAGCTGGAAGACACTCCCANATATATATATATATATATATATATATATATATATATATATATATATATATATATATATATATATATAGACAACAGAAGAGAAATATAGGAAGTAATCCATCAATAAGGGAAGGGGAACATGATGTGGGGAGATAACAGTTTCATATAAGAAATCTTAACAAAGAAACGAACAACAAGGTCAGAATATCAATAACAACCAGAAATCACAAGCTTGCACGATATCACCCTTCGTACTTTTAATCTCGTCCTCACTATGCAATGTATAATGTAATCAATGTAAATAATGGCACGACATCACCCTTCGTGCTTTTACTCTCTTTCCTCACAGTATAATCAATGGATATCGGTACGGAATGGTTCATCGTACGACACGACATCACCCTTCGTGCTTTACACTCTTCCTCACAATAGCGAACAGTGCACGGCATCACCATTCGTGCTTTAACACTCTTCCCCACCCAAACAACAATCACAAACAACGGGCACAGGAGTAAACAAAATAGAAATAGGAATCCCGGCAAGGGAAAAATAACAGTAATCTCAATATCCCAGCAAGGGAGACAATATCAAACAATGCACGGCATCACTCGTTGTGCTTTACTCTCATTCTCACAAAGATAAGTGCACGGCATCACCCTTCGTGCTTTACTCTCATACTCACCAAAACAAGTGCATGGCATCACCCTTCATGCTTTAACACTCTTCCTCACCCAAATAGCAATCACAAACACTGGGCAAGGGAGTAAACATAATAGAAATAGGAATCCCGGCAAGGGAACAATAATAGTAATCTCAACATCCCAGCAAGGGATACATCAATTAAATAATTAAATCCCGGCAAGGGAACAATACAACGATGACCCGGCAACGGTATATTTCAATAACTCTTTCTCTTTCTTTCACTTTCATTTCCATGATTTATTCTATCACTTGAGCCAATGCTCCAAAGGATGTAATTATCTCATATTCCTTCATCATTCGTTTTACATTTTGAGCCAATGCTCCAAAAGATGTAATATCTCATATTTCTTCATTATTCGTTTCACGATTTGAGCCAATACTCCAAAGATGTAATTATCTCATATCTCTTCACCATTCATGTTACAATTTGAGCTAATGCTCCTCGAAGTTTAAAGATCTCAATTCCCTTCACATGCTCTTTACAACACATAGAAATCATCAATTAAGCATGGAAGTTACAACAAAATCGGAATATTCGCAATAATAAGACTCACAGTCATGCTAGACACCAATGTATAGATACTCGTCACCATGCCTATACATCGTACCCTACAATTAGCAAGTAGCAAACAAGACTCAACTCCTATTCCCTCAAGCTAAGGTTAGACCAAACACTTACCTCGGGTCCAAAGTATAGAAATCAACCCTTTAGCACCGCCTTTCCTTTAGAATTCAACTCCGCAATGGTATTATCTAGGCATAATCAACTCAAGTATATCAATAAGGATTCAATAATTGAATTACATAGCCTAACTACCCATTTCCATGCATTCTTCCAAAATAACAAAATTCGACCCCGGGCCCGCTCGCTTGGATTCTTGTAATTCTCGAAGGGAACACTCACCCAAAGCCGAAGGATCATTAATATACGATTTTTACTTGATTTCATGGCCAAATCACAGAAAATTCTCAAGTGCTCACAAGTTCTAGGTTACTACCCACTTTCTTGAATTTTTGCACTAGTTTATGTAGTTAATTAGGATAGGATGCATGCATGAAACAGATTTTCGGGTAGAGTTCACTTACCTTATAGGACCTGGTTGAAAGCTCTTAAAAATGGAGGAAATCGCCTAAGCAAGAAGATGGAAAATGAGAAAAGTGGGTTTAAAAATTGTATTAAAAACTCACTGCCTGAATAGTGATCTCGCACCTGCAGCTCTTGGGACCGCACCTGCGACCTCGCACTTGCGAGAGGAATGTCGCACCTACGAAATTGGGCTGGGGGGGTCTGGGATCGCACTTACGAAGTGGAGACCGCACATGCGGTTTCACACCTGCGAGAAATGCTCCGCACCTACGATAATTGGCCAAGCCATTGGTGATCGCACCTGCGATGCCTGGGACCGCACATGCGGTATCGCACCTGCGATGCTGGGCAACCGCACCTGCGGTCACACTAGAGCAGGTGCACCAACAACTTTGTTTACTGGTTTTTAGCCCCGCTAGGTGCCCAGAAGGTTCCTGGGCCCACCCGAGCCCTAGTCCGAATATACCAACGAGTCCCAAATCATATTACGGACTCGCTCGAGCCTTCGGAATACTCAAAACAACACTAAAACTCAAAATCGCACTCCCAAACCTCAAGAACCAAACTTAGGAATTTAAATCTTCTAAACTTCGCTAACAACATGCCGAACTGACCTATACAACTCGGAATGATACCAAATTGCACATATAACTCATATAACATCCTACAAACTTGTCCGTGTGATCAAATTGCCAAAACAACATCATATACATCGAATTAAGCCTCGAAATCCATGAATTGTATCAACTTTCCTAAAACATCAAATTTTCCATTTTAAGTCCGAAACTCGTCAAACGAAATCCGATTTCAACCAAATGGTACAGAAACTACTTAAACCATATATATGACCTGTACTGAGCGTCGGAACCAAAATACGGGCCCGATACCATCACTTTCTAATATGATTTCATTTTTAATTCCATAAATATTTTCAGAAAACAATTTTACTCAAAAATTCATTTCTTGGGCTTGGGACCTCGAAATCGATTCCAGGCATACGCCAAAGTCCCATATTTTCCTACGGACCCTCCGAGACCGTCAAATCACGGGTCTGGGTACGTTTACCCAAAATGTTGACCGAGGTCAAATTCATTTATTTTAAGGTCAAATCTTAGCATTTTTCATAGAATTTCATATTTAAGATGTCCGGCTAAGGCCTTGAAAGTACGTAATGGGTAATAAAATAAGTGTTGACCCCTTTAGGTCGTCACAACCCATAACCCCACGAGTCCATATATGTGGTTTATTTTCAAATTTGAGTCATAGTTGACTCTCAAATCCACACTTTTATTTTTCAAATCATAGACCAAAATCCTCCAAATTTACCTTCAAATCTCATGATTTAGATGTTAAAACTCATATATAATCATGTAAACTAATTTTAAAATGGTCAAAATCACTTAACTAATGGTTTTATGTATAAATATGTCCTCAAAATTGTCTTCTACCGAGTCTAGGGTTCAAAAATATGATAATATGAAGCAAAGTCCCATTTCCACCACTTTCGTTTAGGTGAAGAAGTCATAAATTCGACATGGGATTCACTAATGCGAACTCTGACAGTCCTTCCAATGTCTCAAAAGCAACAATATGTTCGCAAATGTGAACCAAGAACACTTCACACAAGCAACCTCATGATCACAAATACGAAACTCCCCAGCCTAGAGCACCATCGCAAATGTGACTCGAGAAGAGCTCGCAAAAGCGGTGCCCACTTCAAAAATTCGAGGTCCGCAAATGTGAACAGGATCTTGAATTTGCGATACCTGAAGCACTAGCAAAACACCAGCAAAAATCTAAACTCTCTCAACTCTATGAAACGCATCCAAAACTCACCGAGCCCCTGGGGCTCCACACCTAACATCCACACAAGTCTAAAAATATCATACTAACTTCCTTGTGCAATCAAAGCAACAAGATAACACCAGAAACCACGAATCAGACACCAAACACATGAAAATCACAATGAACCTCAAGAACTTCTAAAAACACAATCACACGGCTGATTCCTGTCAAACCTAAGGAATTTGTAAACCTTCAAATTGCCATTTTTGGCAAAATGATCCAAATCAAACTAGGGGAATTTGAATTCATTTCTAGGCATATGCCCAAGTCCAAAATCCTAACAAGAACCTACTGAAGCCACAAAATTACCATTTCAGGGTCAGTTTCACAAAAGTCAAACCTCGATCAATATTTCTAATTAAATCTTTCAGAATGAGAATCGCTCATCCAAATCAATCCCGAATCACTCGAAAATTGAAACCGACCATGCACACAAGTCATTATACACAATAGGAATCCACTCACGACCTCAAACTACTAAAAAAATTGCTAAATCTCAAACGACCGATTGGGTCGTTACACATGGAGTGAGACTCACTTACCCTTCCCTTATTGAACGAGAATTCAAAGACTTTTTCTCATAACGGATAAGTATTTGTGCTACTAAACTACCCTGCACCAATGCCTCCATAACCAAAAATTGACCATGTTGGAATAGGGAACAACAACAAGGACATGTAGGATCGGTATCAAGAGAGGAATATGCCAAGCTCTTAAGGAGTTGCCAAATGAAAAAGCACCTTGAATTACTCTCAATTGGAAAACTCTTGAAGGGTATTAATTGCACAACTGTAACCTTAGTACCTAAGATCTCAAGCCCCACATCTGTCAGAGAGTTCTGGCCAACTACGTGTTGTACCACACTATAAAATTGATTGCCATGATCATCACAACAAGGCTGAAGACAGTAGCAGAATATCTAGTTAGCCCCTCCCAATTAGTATTCGTTGAAGTCAAGAATATACTGGGTAATGTTATAATTACCCATGAATTGGTAAAGGGATACACACATTAGGAATGTCTCCAAGATGTCTGATTAAAGTAGATATTAGGAAAGCCTACAACTTAGTTGAATGGCTCTTTATGAGAATATTGTTGTTGGAATGTGATGAACTAGCCAATCATTTTGAGTATTTAATCCCCATTCTGCCATTTGATGCTCCTCATATGTGTATTTGTGGTTATGTGACTTGTGGGGGTGGTCGGTTTGGACTCGGGAAGGTTATTGATTAAATTGGAACATTTAGTTCCTAGCTTCGAAGCTTAAGTTACAAGTGTTGATCAAGTTTGACTTATGTGTATTTGACCTTAGATCGGAGTTTCAATATTTCCATTAGGTATGGATGGTGATTTTGGACTTAGGAATCTGCACTAGATTTGGAGGTTCCTAGGTTGATTTGGCTTTATTTGGCGAAAGCCAAAATTTGAATATGTAGAAGTTCATAGGTTTGACCCATAATTTTCTTTTCAGATTCCGAGCCTTATAATAGATTCTTATGATGATTTATGACTTGTGGGTAAAATTTTGGATCATTACGAATTGTTTAGGCATGTTCAATGTAAGTTTGAAAGATAGAATTTTGAAATAGTTCATTGAGCTTGAATTGAGGTGCGGTTCGTGGTTTCGATATTATTTTGTGTGATTTGATGCCTAGAGCAGGTCTGTGTTATATTTAGTGATTGGTTGATATGATTGGACGGGGTCTCGGTGGCCTCGGGTGTGTTTCAGATTGGTTTCAGATCATTTCACTCAAGTTTGGAGTTGATAATTTTCTAGTGTGCTGGTGTTCACCGCGATCACGGATGTGGTGTAGAGATCACGGAGTGCATTTTGTGATTGGCACCTTTTTGTTCTTCACATTTGCATTGTGGAGGTCACAATCGTGTACACTATGGAGTTGAAGCTTCGCATTTCTGATGGTAGGTCGCGATATCGTGGGGTCGATATCGCGACCCATGATATCGACCCAAAATTTCAAATTAAATTTTTGTTTGTGCTTCGCAATTGCGAAGTAGGTCCCGCAATCGCGATGGATACCCCTAGGCAGACATCAAAAAATTTATTTCGTGGGTTTGAGTTATTTTATCATATTTGGGGACTCTGAGCATAGTTTTTGAAAATGTTGAGATATAGATTAGGTAAGTATTCATGGCTCGAATTTTGCTGTTATACATGATTCTATCCTTGATTTTAGCATTTGAATGATGAATATAAGTGAAGCCGATTAGGTATTTTGGCAAAACTTTTCTAAAATGAAAAATGGGAATTTAAACCCCGATTTGGAGTTGGATTTGGATGAAATTTCTATAATTGAACTCGTATTCGAATGGGTGTTCGAAACTTGTAACATTTTTCGTGTATCAAGAGGTTGTCCTGGGTTGACTTTATATTTTTTTATTATATTAGAGATTTATTAATTGCAATTGATTTTTATAGCCATGTTTGATATTATGGTGTTGTTTTTGGTTATATTTGACCCGTTCGGAGGCTGATTCGAGAGGCAAGGATTTTTAGAGTATTAATTTGACTTCTTTGATGTAAGTATATTGCCTAACCTTGTGGGGGGGGGGAGGAATACCCCTTAGGATTTGGCCTTAATTGCACAAATTTTGTACTAGTGAGAATCACGTGACTTGAACCTCGTCACTACTTCACCGAGGTTAGTCATGAAACTTAGTGGGTACCGACTATGGTTTACTCATACTATGCTTCTGCACATTCTTTTTGCAGATCCAGGTTCTTCTGATCGAGCAGATCGATAGAGAGGTGTGCTTGAGCTTGTTGGAGACTTCAAGGTATCCTTGTTGTTCTGTTCGCATGGATAAAAGTCACCACCTTTACATTGTATTCCAAATAGTAGTTACTCTCCAAGACTTGATATATATTACATGTAGAGCTTATGAATCAGTAGTATCTCGTTTAGGGAAGTTGATTATTGTATCCATGTTTGGATGTATTTACATATTTCCTTGTTTTTGTTAAAATTGAAGTTGTTATATTTTGATTGATTTTTTTATATGATAGTCTAACCAAGTATTATAGACTTGGTGCCATCATGACCCCTATGGCGGTATTTGGGTCGTGACAAGTTGGTATCAGAGCTCTAGGTTCATAGGTTCTACGAGTTGTGAGCAAGTTCAGTAGAGTCTTATGGATCGGTACAGAGACGTCTTTACTTATCTTTGAGAGGCTAACAAACTGTTAGGAAACTTCAATTTCCTCCATTCTACATCGTGTGGATTTTTTTATTCCAAAGTTTGAATCTTTACTTTTATATTCTCTCACAGATGGTGAGGAAATGCTCTATCAGATTGGATGATCAGACACCCGCGCCCATACTAGCACTATGAGGGGCTGGGGCCGAGCTAGGGGTACGTGCTACAACTATAACACCTACCAGAGTAATATATGTGGAGCTTCTATCAACCTAGTTGAGGATCAGGAACTTGAGCATGTTGAATGGGCACCTGCGTAGCCTATTGCTATGCCGGGGCTCTAGGAGCTTGGCTTAGGCAAGGTTGATTCTGGATGCACCAACTACTTCATAGGATGAGGGAGGAGCTCAGACTCCCTCCGCTCGTATACCAGAGCACCCAAATCATGCTTATCAAACATCGAGTGTTATGCCGATGCAGCCAGTAGTTGTAGTTAGGCCCGAGGCGGGCCAATTGCATTGGTTGAGGAGCATAAGAGATTAGAGAGGTTCCAGAAGTATGAACCTCGTCCTTTCAGTAGTGTGTCTTTTTAGAATGCAAAGGGTTTCTTGGACTAGTGTCACCGTATTCTGCGTGCTATAGGTTTTGCAGAGTCGAGCGTGGTCGACCTTGCTACTTTTCTGTTGACGGGGCTGGCATACAAATGGTGCAGACATATGAGACAAGTAGGACAACTTTCATAGCAGCACTTAATTTGTCATAGTTCTCTGATCTCTTCTTGAGGGTGATTATTCCACAGACCTGCATGGATGAGCTGCTATGAGGTTTACAGAGTTATCTCGTCATGCACCTGCCCACTGATAGAGAGAGAGAGAGTCTATAGATTTATTAAGGGACTCGTCTATAGACTCAGATTTCAGATGGCATGGGAGTTAGAGACTGAAACTCCATTCGATCAGGTTGTAGATATTTCTAAGTGGTTGGAGCATATCCACGAGAAGGAGATGGGGGATAGGCAGGCTAAGAATCCTTGAGGGTTTGAAGGGTTTAGTGGATCTCGCTCTTCAGTTTCTGTAATGACCTGTACGACCGTTTTGCTATCTAGATCCTTGTTCCCCTAATTAATACTCCCTATATATGCTTTTACTATATTATGACTTGCGGGGGTGGTTTGTTTTGTTTTGGAAAGGTTTGGGTTGAAATCAGAACACTTAGTTCCTTAATAGTGGCCTAAGATGACCAAGTTTTACTTGAGTCAACATTTTGAGTAAATGACCTCAAATCTAAGATTTGATAGTTCTCATATGTTTGTATGATGATTTTGGACTTGGATGTATATTCAGATCGAGTTTCGGGTGATCCAGGAGCTTTTTGGGCTTAATATTCAAAGTTGGCACATTGAAGGTTTTCAAGTTATTTAAATTTGGTTGGGATTATACTTTGATATTATCAATGTCTGCATGAGATTCCGAGCCTGGTAATAGGTTCTTATGGTGATTTATGACTCGTACGCAAAACTTGGCATCACTATGAGTTGTCTAAGTATTGTTCATCGTGTTCAGATCTAGTTGAAGAAGTTTTAAGTTCATTAATTGAATAATTTGGGTTTGCATTTTGATTCATAGTTTTGATATCATTTTATGGGTTCTGAGACTTCAAGAAGGTCCATATTATGTTTATGAACTAGTTGGAACAATTGGACAGGGTCCCAGGAGGCGCGGGTGAGTTTCAGACCTCCTGGAGCTAAGTTCAAATTTCTAAAATGTGTTTTTCTTGTTTACTACTTCATGAACACGGAGAAGGACTCACGTCCGTGATAAGGAAAATAGGGGTGCGACTTTTTTTGTACACGGTCGTGATAGCAGGGTTGTGATCGTGAAGCTTTGGGACACTGGCCTCCGTGTTCGTAATCCCCTAGTCGCGTTCGCGTAGAAATCCTGGGCCTAGCCCTAGGAAAGTCAAGTGACCTTCACGTTTGTGAAGGGAGGGTAACATTCACGTAGTTAGGCAAGGTCTGTTCTTTGCTTTGGCATGGGCCTTCTCGCGATCGCGAACAAGCTTTTCAGGGGCCTTGGTTGTTTTGCCTTCACGTCGCGAGGGCATTTTTGCGATTGTTCATTTCTCTCAAATATTTGCTGATCTTAGCGCTCTCTAGAGAGGGTTTATCACCTAGCACCTTGGGGTAAGTAATTTCTATATAGTGTGAGTTTAATATATAGATTATGGGTAGATGTTTACATGTAAAAATTGGGAATTTTAGGATTTTGTCGAAAAAACTAGGTCTTGGTAACAATGGGATTAGGCCACGAAAATAATTGTTGAATTGAGTAGAAATTGTGTATTTGTATGGTAACATTTATCTACAAATAATTCTTGAAACCGGGGGTGAGTTTTAGGAGTTTTTCAAATTGGGTTGGGTAATTAGTCTAATAGTTAAATTATGAAATTTTTAGCATATATTGATTAGTATGTACGACCCTTGTCTAGTTTCAGATTGCTCGGCACCGATTTAAGGAAATAATTATTGTGGGCGGGGAAGAGGACTTGGAAATGAGGTAATTCTCTTTCCTAACCTTGTAAGAGGAATTATCCCCGTAGGTGTTTTAAATTGTTATGTGCTAATAATTGGAAGCGCTATGTACGCACGATGTGACGAGAATCTGTATGTAACTAAAATCATGCTTATGTCTCGGTAGAGTTAGGACATTATCTTGCAACACTTGTATTATTTGAACCCAATTTGTTAGTTATATTACTTGAACTTATAATTGAAATTAGATATGGGATTTTATTAGACCGAGCTTCATTGTCTTGAGTTTTGGCGAAATACATGATTGTTGATGGAAATTATGCCTTCTTTGAGTACTATTCCAGTGTTATAGACGTGGACTGTAGATTATAGAGTTTCTATATTCATGTGGATCGGGCCAAATATCTCGGAAGTATATTTATATGCATTTATGATTCGCGCCGGTGTACCCTCGGTAGTGTACATACTATTCTGGATCGAGTCGTACGACCCCGACATAAATCGTGCGAAATATTGCTAGGAGTACGATTATACTTAATATATATATATCTTGACCTGAGACTTGATAATTACTTGGTGGCTCTTCTGTGTTACAATTGGAATGTGATAGTTGGAGGTTTTAAATTGATATTATTTTAAAGAATCATTATTTATTTGTTTCTTATTCCATTGATATTGTTTTATATCATGCCTATTTATAATTCATGCACTTTATAATTGACCTCTAGTATGTGTTGATGTCGACCCCTCCTCACTATTTCTTCGAGGTTAGACTAGATACTTATCAGGTACATGTTTTTTACGTACTCACGCTATACTTCTGCACTAATTGTGCAGGACTTGAGGCAGGTACATCTGGTGGGCAGTTAGGCGCGCATCCCTGTTACCCAAAGACCTAGTGGTGAGTTATTTCTTATTATCTGTTCTGCAGTACCTAGAGTTTCCTCCTTGTTGTATTTATTTTTGCGTCTATCTTTGTTCAGGCAATAGTTGTAGGAGGTTTTGTATACCCTACTAGATTGCTCGTGCACTTGTGACACCAGTTTTGGGAATCGCTAGCAGATATTTATGGTTTTGGCCTATTAATTTCCCTACTCCAATCTTGTGTTTTGTTTTATGCTTTATATCACTGTGGTCATTTACTCTTAGTTTACTTGTTAAATAAAATTCATGACTTTAAAATAAATAAAATGAGCAATTGAATGGATAGTATCATTGGCTTGCCTAATGGAAACGTTACCTATAGTAGGAATTGGATCATGAAAGCTTGGTATCAGAGCACTAGGTTAACATAGTTCTCACAAGTCATGAGCAGGCCTGATAGAGTCTTGCAGAATAGTGCAGAGACGTCCGCACTTATCTTTGAGAGACTATAAGGTGTCAGTAAACTTCTCTTTCTTAATCTCCCATCGTGTAGTTGATGTTGTGCGAAGTATCTTTCTCTTATTCGCTAACAAATGGTGAGAACGCACACGTGGAAAATGCACTCGACGATAAAGGAGTTGCTCCCCCTATTGCTAAAGGATGAGGCTGAGGCCGAGGGAGGGCTCCAGTTCCTATTATAGGACGAGGGCATCCTAGAGTTGCTCTTGTTGTGCTACTAGTGGATCTAGTGAAGGATCTTGTTATTGAGAAGTAGGATGAGGCGCCTCCAGCTAAGACGGCCACAGTAGATTTGATGACTGCACTGGGATTTCAGGAGGTCATGGGCCGTATGCTGAAGTTCATGGATCCTATGACGCAAGCTCATTTATTTCCAATAAACCCAGCCACATCTCAGGCTCCAGGGCACGTTCTTGCAGTATATTAGACCCCGTGTGCACTACCTATGGGTGGGGCTCAGCCAGTTGCAGTGGTTATACCAGAGCCCAGACTAATCGTGACCGTTGAGCAGCAGAAGCAGTGGGACAGATGGACCAGGCTACATCCTCCTATCTCTGGTGGTGAGCGGCATGAGGACCCACATGACTTGATTGGTTGTTACAAAGACATGCTGCAGAGCATGGGAGTATCGGAGTCCAATAGGGTAAACTTCACCATATTTTAGCTAGAGGGCAAGGACCATAGATAGTGGCAGTCTTATCTCTATAACAGGCCATCAGGTTCACCTCCCTTTACTTGGGATCAGTTCACACATCTCTTTTTGGAGAGATACATTCAGCCCTCTTAGAGGGAAGAGTTGCGGGTCAATTTGAGTGGGTCCAACAAGGTCAAATGTCTGTGTCGATTATGAGGCGAGGTTTTCTGAGTTGTCTCGCCATGAACTTATGATACTCCTTATAGATGCAGAGAGAGTACTCTGGTTTATTGCAGGCTTGCATTATGGAATCCATGTTTTTAGGGCCCGGGAGGTTGAGATAGGAACTTCTTACAAGCAGGTTGTTGAGATAGATTCGAGGATTAAGGGTATTCATCCCTAGGGCCGAGAGCATGCATCAAAGGACAAGAGGCCTCGATATTTAGGAGGATTCAATGGTGCTCCATCTGGGGGGGGGAAAGTTAAGTTGGCAAGAAGCCAATCTAGTAGGCCCACATATTCAGCACCACCGCTTTCTTGGGGTGCTCCAGTGCGGCCTTATTTCAGTGCCATTCTAAAGAGCTCCTACTGTCCACTGGCTATTCAGAGTTCTCCTGTGGGTATTTAGGTCACCAGGGTCAGACCTAGGGTCAATTATCTTCTGCACTGATAAGTTGCTATGAGTGCCGGGAGCTTGGTCATATGATGAGATTTTACCCCAAGCTTCCCGGAAAGGCAGTACTATAGGGCCATCATCCACTGATCCCCGCATCGCCGTTCGGCTGACCAGAGGCGGAGGGAAGGTGGGTAGGGGTTGCTCTAGAGGTGGAGGCCAGCTAGGTGGTGCTCCAGCTAGGTTGTATGCCTTTCCAGCCAGACCAGATGAAGTATCCTCAAATGTTATGATCAAGGGTATTATTTCTGCCAGCGGTAAGGATACTTTTGCACTATTTGATCCAAGGTCTACATATTCATATATGTCTTTCTCAATTTGCTCCTTATCTGGACATATCTTGTGAGTCCTTGGGTGCTCCTGTATATCTGTCCACGCCAGTGGGTGATTCTGTTGTTGTGGATCGGGTTTACCGGTCCTGTATTATGACTTTCTGTGGTTCTAAGACCAATGTGGATCTACTATTGCTCGATATGACAGACTTTGAGTTCATACTTGGCATGGTGTTACATCCCATGTTTTCGTACGTGAAAGTACACCATAAGTAAATTGATGGAAGATCGGAAATGAGATGTTACATCCCGCATTTTTGTATGTTAAATTTTCGCTGTAAGGTAATCAACGTAAGTTCGGGAATGAGATTAGTTTGAGATTATAAGCATTATGCTATATCAAACAAGTGATAAAAAATTCGTGAAAGTGAGAGGTTAAGCAAATCGAAGAAAATGAATTTCGTCAAAGTTTGACATTTTGAAATAAAATATGGTCCAAGCTACAATAGCCCATATTTATGGACTAGTGCCATACAAACATGACCATGATAGTAAGGTGTGTAAAGTGTGCTAAAAGTAAGTAATATTTAAGTAATTTGAGATAATACATATTAATGTGGGTAATTGGTTAATTATTGATTGGTGGGAGATCAACATGTTAATAAATAGATTAGTCGTTAATTAATGATAATCCTGGATAAGTTAAAGAGCCCCCAACGTAGCAGTTTCTTCTATAAGAAAGTGTGACCCCTAAATCCATATAATAAAGTGGAATTAAGAGAGTTCTTTGTGGCTTAGTCATTATACAAGTGGGGCCCACAAACCCACAAATATAAGAGCTCTTCTTACCTCATTAAGAGATGATGTTATGTTGTAACGATGAAGCCTCTCTTTAATTCACAAATTGAAGAGGTTTACATTTTCTAATGTAACGAATGAGCTTCAGAAAATTCATACAAGATCTGATTATGTGTGAGATGCAATTCTAAAAATGCACGGTACAATGTTTTTCAAGAATCTCATACGAATTTTTCCATACTTCAATCCGCCATTACATAATTTTCACAATTGACGTATAGTAGAGTGATTTGCAAAAGAATCGGCTCAGGTATGTTAAGGCTATTACCTCTTTCCTTTTGGCATGATCCATACGATACAAACGAAACGAGCAAATATACAACTTCCATAAATGAATATATTCATAAAAATGCTAGAGATGCTTATGTTCTTGATTTCCCATGTGTTCTATTATTCTATCATATGTTCATTGGTCTCAGAAAATATGTAAGTTGATAAAGTTTACTTCATGATATTAATCAAAGGCATAATGGTGTTATGACATTCCGAAAGAATTTATTGATGTACTTCTCATGCATTGCATTCGTTTATACATGTACATTGACCCATAACCAGATGGCTTTATATACGCATATATATGTATATATATGTTTATATATGTATATGGGATATGGGAAAAGGTTACGGTATTATATACGCACCACCACTTGATCAACTGGTATACATTGATGATTTGTCCACAATGACCGAGATGATATGATGGGATACTCTCAGACATTTGATGATGTTATGAACGCATATACCTATGAATTGTATGACATTTATATGCATATGCATGATATTATAAGTATTATATGATTCATAGAGCTATTCAAATTTACATATCGAGTCCTTTACTCCATATTTCTCTCGTGTCTTTTATTTACAGAATTTCATTCCTTGCGTACTCGGTACATTATATGTAATGACCTCCCTTTTGCCTGGGGATGCTTCATTTCATGCCGGCAGGTCACAATAGACAGGTTGACAGTCCTCCAAGTAGTCTATCAGCTCAGCAAAAGCTATTGGTGCGCTCCATTTGCTTCGGAGTTGCTTATTTGCTCAGTACAATTATGTCATGTATTGATTGGTATGGCGGGGCCCTGTCCCGACCTGTATTACATATATGTACTCTTAGAGGCTTGTAGGCAAATTTCATGAATATGGATACCTGTATGGCCTAATCGGCCTATGTTTTGAGTTTACAAATGATCATGTCGGCCTTATAGGCCTGTATGTCACATGTATATGTTTTTATATCAGGTTGGGTCGTCCTATATTGAGTATTCCCTCATGTTTCATTCTAGTTATCTCCTGAAAATCTTTTTGGTTCATTAACCTATGATAGTATGATACGAAAGATACCTTATGTTAGTACTTAGTGGAGTATGGCACCAGGTGCCTGTCGCGGCCCATTGGTTTCGGTCGTGACAAAAGTGGTATCAGAGCAGTTCTGTCCTAGGGAGTCTACAAGGCGTGTCTAGTAGAGTATTGTTTATGGATGTGTTGTTCACCACACTTTTAAGCAATAGGCTACATGGCATTTAGAACTGTCACTCTTTCTTCTTACTCTAGATCGTGTGGTAGAGCTCAATTGTAGAATTCAGATTCCTAAATTCTATTTTATTCGTAATAAAACAATACCTCCGTCTAAAAAGACGGTTGGTAAGAGATATAGTTGTGGAAGAGTTGAGTCAGAGGAACTTGATTTTGCATCATGCTTATGATGAGTAAATGTAAGGTCTTCAACATATCATGTGTGTACGAAAATGTGTAAGCTTCTTGATTAGGAGCTTTAAGGCAAAAATATCTACCATGTGGTGAAAAGCAATTAGAGATTTATGAGGTAGATACAAGTTTCAACAAGTAAATGAAAGAAGGTGAAAGAGGTTACGAGGTACCCAGCTAGTTAACATTATCATTATTTACCATTCAGGAAGAGAGATAGAAGCATTATGAGTTACCTTCAACACTAATAGAGTTATGTACATTTGGCAACACCGATCTAGGTTATGCCCTATGGGAGCTAACAAATATGGTTTAAGAGAAGGACGAAATATCAGGCTCCGGCTGGGGTTGAAGTAACACAAAATGGTGGATGGATTGTTTGCGTTAGGTGACATTGTCGAAGGATATTGCAAATGTGCTAATAGATCTTCTTATGTGACACCTAGATGGTGCACTCTAAAATAGTACAGATAAATACGACTACTACAAAGATAGGCACCGGAAGCCTGGAAAGGAAGAATATTAAGTATGGCTCCCGTTCCTAGTAGAGAGAGAATGATAGGCAACCCGAAGAGCCAGTGCATGTATCAAGGGGACCTAAGAGCAAAAGAATGTCTTCTTGAAATTTTCAAAATAAAGTGGTAGATCGAAATATTAGCAGGGAAATAATAAGAGAGATAATGAAGCGTTATGAGTAAAATATGATACAAGGATGACATCAGTAGATCAAGGAAAAAAATGACAATATTACAGAGTCTATAGTCAAGTGAAGGGAAAGACGAGAGGTGACAGGCATTGAGACAACAAAAGAGTATAGGACATAAAGTCATATTCTCATTTCGAGAAATACGTTTGTGACTCCAATGCGACTACTAGCAGGAAAAGTTAAGCCCCAGAGTATAGAATTCAATATGGGCTGGTGAACAAGATAAACTAAACATGAATTAGGGACTGAGTGATTTGATAATAGTTGTCATCATGAGAATTTTAGAGATTGTGTTCCGGCAATAATAGAATAAACGATAGAGGAATAACCTTTAAAGGTCATTCAGGAAGACACTTTCCTAAAGCAAGAAGTGTAAGCAAAGTTAAGCTTAAGGGACTGTGTGTGCCAGTTACACTAGGTGTCTCCCTCGTGAGTAAGGAACTTTGTTATCCTTGGTACATAAGGATTACTGCAAGACGAGTAAGGGTCTTCGATGACGTGAAAAGAAGCCAAAGATGAAGAGGTAAAACAACTATGAGTAGATCGTCGTAGCGCTAAATCTTAAGTACTCCCCTAAATGGGGGGATATGGAGTGATGTGGAAATAAGTAAGAGTTAAGTGGTTCTAGTAACTATGGAATGGTAAAGGAAGAATACGATAAAAAAATGAGAAAGGGATGAGATTGCACTTATTCAAAGCCCTACAGATATTCTACGATTCCAGGACATTATGCAAACACGATGTCAAGGAGAGGAAGCAAGGGTTCATGCCCGAGATGTTATCGATAAAGAAGGAGTCAGTGCGAGACGTAAGTTAAGACAAAGGAACTAACCCAGGATAGATTATGCGTAATATTGATATGAGAATGGTCAATGAGTAGTTAGCAGTTGATTCAGGAAGAGCCTAGTTATCGCTAAACAAGAGGATAAAGACAAATCAGCAGATCATGCAAGATAAACATAGTGAACCCCAACATGGGGAATTCAGTCTCACAGATATGAAATCGTGACCCTTGAGAAATATTCATATAGGAGTTGGGCTAGTTAAAGGTACCATATGGGTGTTATGGAAATAAAAGAGAGTCTCACAAAGAAGACATTCAAAACTTCAGTTCAGAAGCAACCATTCGAGCATATGGGTGTGGAGGTAACTAACATGGGTAATTATAGGTGAATGCGAACTTCAAAATTTCTATCGGGAATACGATTTAATATGCTCGCAACTTTACAAGAGTCAGACGGTCCTCCCTAAGTACCACGATGAAAGACTAGCTGAGAAAATAAGGAAGAAGGCTTCAACCTAAGCACGGTGACCTAAAGAGGAAATGATCTTGTAACAATAGTCTTAATACAACATTGTAAGCACTCTATAAGAAAGTGACACCTACTGTGTCTACTGAACATGACGTAAGATCAAAAGTACGATTCGAGATCATATGAGTTGCATGAAAATATCGGCATGCATCGAAACTAAGGTAAGCTAAGTATGCACACAACAAGGGGTCAGAAAGACCAGGAAAAGTAATAGCTTACATTTAAACAAAGATGAGAAAGATCGAAAGAAATTATTCATTAAATGATCCCAAGTTAACTACCTTAGGAATGCACCTAATATTTTGGAGTATTATCCATGAAGTATATATGTTGACAATCATACATCCATAGAAGAATTCAGGCCACATGCCATGGTATGAGAGAGATACCTATAGGCGGGAATACCCTGGACTTTGGATTTATTCACAGAACAATTGACTGGATGACAAGGAGAGTATTAAAGTATTCACAAGAGTTGTAAGTTATGATAATGATAAGTGCATCAGACAAAATTCGAAGACAAATGTTCCAAAGAGGGGAATGATGTTACACCCTATGTTTTCGTACGTGAAAGTACGCCATAAGTAAATTGATGGATGCTCGAAAAAGAGATGTTACATCCCGCATTTTCATATATTAAAGTTTCGTCGTAAGTTAATCAACATAAGTTCGAGAATGAGATTATTTTGACATTATATACATTATGCTATTTCAAACAAGTGATAAGTAAATTCATGAAGGTGAGAGGGTAACAAAATCGAAGAAAATGAATTTCGTCGATGTTTGACATTTTGAAATAAATTACGGTCCAAGCAACAATACCTCGTATTTATGGACTAATGTCACACAAGGTACCACATAACCATGATAGTAAGGTATATAATGTGTGGTAAAAGTAAGTAGTATTTTAAGTAATTTGAGATAATTACTAATTATGTAAGTAATTGGTTAATTATTGTCAGTGAGAAATTAACAAGTTAATCAAGATATTAGTGGTTAATTAATGATAATCTTGAATAAGTGAAAGAGCCCCAAATGTGGCAGCTTTTTCCTTAAGAAAGTGTGACTCCTAAATCCAAATAATAAAATGGAATTAAGAGAGTTCTTTGTGGCTTAGTCATTATACAAGTGGGGCCCACAAACCCACAAATATAAGAGGACTTTAAGAGATCATGTTATGTTTTAATGATGAAGCCTCTCTTTAATTCACAAATTGAAGATGTTTACATCTTCTAAAGTAACGGATGAGCTTAAGAAAATTCATAGAAGATCTGATTATGCGTGAGAGGAAATTCTAAGAAAGCACGGTACAATCTTTCTCAAGAATATTATACGTATTTTTCCTACTTCGATCGGCAATTACGTGACTTGTCACAATTGACGTATATTAGAGTGACTGTCAAGAAAATTGGCTCAGGTATATTAAGGCTATCGCCTCTTTCTTTTTGGCATGATCCATGCTATCCAAACGAAACGAGCAAATGCACAACTTCCATAAATAAATATATTCATAGAAATGCTAGAGATTCTTATGTTCTTGATTCCCCATGTGTTCTATCATATTTTCATGGGTCTCAGAAAATACGTAAGTTCATAAAGTTTACTTCATAATATTAATCGAAGGCATAATGGTGTTATGACATTCCGAAAGATTTTATTGATGTACTTCTCATGCATTACATTCATTTATACATGTACTTTGACCCATAACCAGATGGCGTTTTATACGCATATATATGTATATATATGTATATGGGATATAGAAAAAGGTTACGGTGTTATATGCGCACCACCACTTGATCAGCGGGTATAGGTTGATGATTTCCCCATAATGGAAGAGATGATATGATGGGATGCGCTCAGAGGCTTGATGATGTTATGAACGCATATAGTTATGCATGGTATAAGATTTATGTGCATATGCATGAAATTACAAGTATTAAATGATTCACAGAGCTATTCAGATTTACACGTCGAGTCTTTTACTCCTTGTT
The DNA here is from genome assembly GCA_005239525.1 of Nicotiana knightiana. Classification (NCBI taxonomy): domain Eukaryota; kingdom Viridiplantae; phylum Streptophyta; class Magnoliopsida; order Solanales; family Solanaceae; genus Nicotiana; species Nicotiana knightiana. Next base: position 59,753 of record ML368304.1, on the reverse strand, counting down.
TCTCTTATGTCATTTATTTACTAAATTTCATTCCTTACGTACTCGGTACATTATATGTACTGACGTCCCTTTTGCCTGGGGACGCTTCATTTCATGCCCACAGGACGCGATAGACAGGTTGACAGTCCTCCAAGTAGTCTATCAGCTCAGCAGAAGGTATTGGTGCACTCCATTTGCTCCGGAGTTGCTTATTTACTTAGTACAATTTGGTCATGTATTGATTGGTATGGCGGGACCCTGTCCCGACCTGTATGACAGGTATGTACTTTTAGAGGCTTGTAGACAGATGCCATGAATATAGATACTTGTATGGCCTCATCGGCCTATGTTTTGAATTTACAAATGATTATGTCGGCCTTATAGGCCCGTATGTCATATGTATATATTTTTATATCAGGTTGGGTCGTCCGATATTGAGTATTCCCTCATGTTTCATTCTAGTTATCTCCTAACAAGCTTTCTGGTTCATTTACCTATGATAGTGTGATACGAAAGATACGTTATGTTGGTACTCGGTGGAGTAAGGCAGTGGGTGCCAGTCGCGGCCCATTGGTTTGGGTTGTGACAAAAGTGGTATCAGAGCAGTTCTGTCCTAGGGAGTCTACAATGCGTGTCTAATAGAGTTTTGTTTATGGGTGTGTTGTGCACCACACTTTTAAGTAGGAGGTTGCAGGGCATTTAGGACTGTTAGTTTTTCTTCTAAATCTAGATCATCTGGTAGAGCTTAATTCTAAGAATTCAGATTCCTAAATTATATTTTATTCGTAATAAGACGATACCTACGTCTAGAAAGACGGTTGGTAAGAGATATAGTTGTGGAAGAGCTGAGTCAGAGGAACTTTATTTTGCATCATGCTTATGATGAGTAAATGTAAGGTCTTCAACAGATCATGTGTGTACTAAAAAGGGTAAGCTTCTTGATTAAGAGCCTTAAGGAAATAATATCTACCATGTGGTGAAAAGAAATTAGAGACTTAGGAGGTAGATACGAGTTTCAACAAGTAAAAGAAACAAGGTGAAAGAGATTACGAGGTACGCAGCTAGTAAAAATTATCATTATTTACCATTCAGGAAGAGAGATTGAAGCATTATGAGTTACCTACAGTAGTAACAGAGTTATGTACAATTGGCAACACCGATCTAGGTTATGCCCTACAGGAGCTAACAAATACGGTTTAAGAGAAGGATGAAACATCAGGCTCCGGCTGGGGTTAATGTAACAAAAAATGGTGGATGGATTGTTTGCGTTAGGTGACATTTCCGAAGGATATTAGAAATGTGCTAATAAATCTCCTTGTGTGACACCCAGATGGTGAACTCTAAAATAGTACAGCTAGATACGACTACTATAAAGATAGGCACTGGAAGCCTAGAAGGGATAAATATTATCTTAGTGTAGCTCCCCTCCCTAGTAGAGAGAGAATGATAGGAAACCCGAAGAGCCAGTGCATGGATCAAGGGGAGCTAAGAGCAAAAGAATGTCTTGTTGAAATTTTCAAAATAAATTTGTAGATAGAAAAGCAGGGAAATAATAAGAGAGATAATGAAGCATTATGAGTAAGATATGATACATGGATGACATCAGTAAGATCAAGAAAAAAAATGACAGAATTATAGAGTCTATAGTTAAGTGAAGGAAAAGGCGAGAGGTGACAGGCATTGAGACAACAAAAGAGTATAGGACATAAATTCATATTCTCATTTCAAGAAATAAGTTCGTGACTCCAATGCGACTACCAGAAGGAAAAGTTAAACCCCAAAGTAATAGAAATCAGTATGGGCTGATGAACAAGATAAACTAAACATGAATTAGGGACTGGGTGATTTGATAATAGTTGTCATTGTGAGAATTTTAGAGATTGTGTTCCGGCGATAATAGAATAAACGATAGAGGAATTACCTTTAAAGTTCATTCAGGAAGACACTTTCCTAAAGAAAGAAATGTGAGCAAAGTTAATCTTAAGGGACTGTATGTGCCAGTTACACTAGGAGTCTCCCTCGTAAGTAAGGAATTTAGTTATCCTGGTTACATAAGGATTACTGCAAGACGAGTAAAGGTCATCGATGACGTGAAAAGAAGCCAAAGATGAAAAGGTAAAACAACTATGAGTAGATCGTCATAGCGCTAAATCTTAAGTACTCCCCTAAATGGGGGAATATGGAGTGATATGGAATTAAGTCAGAGTTAAGTGGTTCTAGTAACTATGGAATGGTAAAGGAAGAATGCGATAAAAAAAATGAGAAAGGGATGAGATGGCACTTATTCAAAGCCCTACAGATATTATATGATTCCAGAACATTATGCAAACACGACGTTAAGGAGAGGAAGTAAGGGTTCCTACCCGAGATTTTATTGGCAAAATAAGGAGCCAGTGCAAGACGTAAGTTAAGACAAAGTAAATAACCCAATATAGATTATGCGTAATATTGATATGAGAATGGGCCAACGAGTAGTTAGTAGGTTATTTAGGAAGAGTCTAGTTATCTCTAAACAAGAGGATAAAGACAAATCAGCACACCGTGCAAGATAAACATAATGAAGGCCAACATGGGGAATTTAGTCTCGCAGATATGACATCGTGAACCTTGAGAAATATTCATGTAGGAGTTGGGATAATTAAAGGTACCATATGGGTGTTACATAAATAAAAAAGAGTCTCACTAGGAAGACAGTCAAAAATTCAGTTCAGAAGCAATCGTACGAGCACATGAGTGTAGAGGTAAGTAAAACGGGTAATTATAGGTGACTACGAACATCAAAATTTCTATCGGGAATACGATGTAATATACTCACAACTTTACAAGATTCAGACGGTCCTCCCTAAGTACTACGATGAAAGACTAACTGAGGAAATAAGGAAGAAGGCTTCAACCTAAGCACGGTGACCTAAAGAGGAAATGGTCTTCTAAAAATAGCCAATACAAAATTTTAAGCACTCTATAAGAAAGTGACACCTACTGTGGCTACTGAAAAGGACGTAGGATCAAAAGTAGGATTCGAGATCATATGAGTTGCATGAAAATACCGGCATGCGTGGGAACTAAGGTAAGCTAAGTATGGACGCAACAAGGGGTCAGATTGACCAGGAAAACTAATAGCATACGTTTAAAGAAAGATAAGAAGGAACGAAAGAAATTATTCGTTAAATGATCCCAAGTTAACTACATTATGAATGCACCTATGATTTTGGAGTATTATCCATGCAGCATATATGTTGACACTCATACAACCGTAGAAGAACTCCGACCATATGCCATGGTATGAGGAAGAGACCTATAGGTGGGAATACCCTTGACTTTGGATTTATTCACAGAACAATTGACTAGATCACAAGGAGAGTATTAAAGTATTCACAAGAGCTATAAGTTATAATAATGATAAGTACATCAGTCAAAATTCGAAGATAAATTTTCCAAAGGGGAGAATGTTGTTACACCCCATGTTTTTGTATGTGAAATTACGCCATAAGTAACTTGATGGAAGCTCGAAAATGAGATGCTACATCCCACATTTTCATATGTTAAAATTTCGTCGTAAGTTAATCAACATAAGTTTGAGAATGAGATAATTTTGAGATTATATGCATTATGCTATTTCAGACAAGTGATAAGTAAATTCATGAAGGAAAGAGGGTAAGAAAATCGAAGAAAATGAATTTCGTCGAAGTTTGACATTTTATAATAAAATACGATCCAAGCTACAATACCACGTATTTATGAACTAATGTCATACAAGGTACCACATAACCATGATAGTAAGGTATATAAAGTGTGCTAAAAGTAAGTAATTTGATATAATTATTAATTATGTAAGTAATTAATTAATTATTGTCAGTGAGAGATTAACATGTTAATAAAGATATTAGTGGTTAATTAATTATAATCTTGGATAAGTTAAAGAGCCCCCAATGTGGCAGCTTTTGCCTTAAGAAAGTGTGACTCTAAATCCATATAATAAAGTGGCATTACGAGATTTCTTTGTGGCTTAGTCATTATACAAGTGGGGCCCACGAACCCACAAATATAAGAGGACTTCTTACCTTATTAAGAGATGATGTTATGTTCTAATGATGAAGCCTCTCTTTAATTCACAAATTGAAGATGCGTACATCTTCTAAAGTAACAGATGAGCTTCAACAAATTCATACAAGATCCGATTATGCGTGAGAGGCAATTTTAAGAAAGCACGGCACAATATTTCTTAAGAATATCATACTGATTTTTCCCTACTTCGATCCGCCATTACGTAATTTATCACAATTGACGTATATTAGAGTGATTGTCAAGAGAATTGGCTCAGGTATATTAAGGTTATCACCGATTTCTTTTTGGCATGATCCATATGATACAAACAAAACGAGCAAATGCACAACTTCCATAAATGAATATATCCATAGAAATGCTAGAGATGCTTATGTTCTTGATTCCCCATGTGTTCTATTATTCTATCATATGTTCATGGTCTCAGAAAATACGTAAGTTGATAAAGTTTACTTCGTGATATTAATCAAAGGCACAATGGTCTTATGGCATTCCGAAAGATTTTATTGATGTACTTCTCATTCATTGCATTCATTTATACATGTACATTGACACATAACCAGATGGCGTTATATACGCATATATATGTATATGGGTATGGGAAAAGGTTACGGTGTTATATACGCACCACCACTTGATCAACTGGTATGCGTTGATGATTTTCCCACAATGGCCAAGATAAAATGATGGGATACCCTTAGAGGGTTGATAATGTTATGAACGGATATACCTATGAGTGGTATGATATTTTTACGCATATGCATGACATTATAAGTATTAAATTCACATAGCTATTCAGATTTACATGTCGAGTCTTTTACTCCATGTTTCTCTTATGTCTTTTATTTACTGAATTTCATTCCTTATGTACTATGTACATTATATGTACTAACATCCCTTTTGCCTGAGGATACTGCATTTCATGCCCGCATGTCTTGATAGATAGGTTAAGAGTCCTCCAAGTAGGCTATCATCTGAGCGGAAGGTGTTGGTGCGCTCCATTTGCTCCGGAGTTACTTATTATCTCAGTATGATTTGGTCATGTATTGATTGGTATGGCGGGGCCCTGTCCCGACCTTTATGAAATCTATGTACTCTTAGAGGCTTGTAGAAGATGTGATGAATATGGATACTTGTATGGCCTTATCAGCCTGTGTTTTGAGTTTACAAATGATCATGTTGGCCTTATAGACACGTATGTCACATGTATAAGTTTTTACATCAGGTTAGGTTGTCCTATATTGAGTATTCCTTCATGTTTCATTCTAGTTATCTCATGACAATCCTTATGGTTCATTTACCTATGATATTATGATACGAAATATACGTTACATTAGTACTCGGTAGAGTAAGGCAACGGGTGCCCGTCACGGCCCATTTGTTTGGGTCGTGACAAAAGTGGTATCAGAGCAGTTCTGTCCTAGGGAGTCTAGAAGGCGTGTCTAGTAGAGTCTTTTTTATGTGTGTGTTTTGCACCAAACTTATAAGCAAGAGGCTATAGGGCATTTAGGACTGTCACTCTTTCTTCTTACTCTAGATCGTGTGCTAGAGCTCACTTGTAAGAATTCAGATTCCTAAACTCTATTTTATTCGTAATAAGACGATACCTACATCCATAAAGACGGTTGGTAAGAGATAAAGATGTGGAAAAGTTGAGTCAGAGGAACCCAACTTTGCATCATGCTTATGATGGGTAAATGTGAGGTTTTCAACAGATCATGTGTCTACTACAATATGTAAGCTTCTTGATAAGGAGTCTTATGGCAAGAATATCTACCCATATGGTGAAAACAAATGAGAGATTCAGGAGGTAGATACAAGTTTCAACAAGTAAAAGAAGCAAGGTGAAAGAGGGTACGTGGTACCTAGCTAGTAAAAATTATCATTATTTACCATTCAAGAAGAGAGATATAAGCATTATGAGTTACCTTCAACTGTAATAGAGGTAAGTACAATTGGACACCCCGATCTAAGTTATGCCCTATGTGTTACACACCATGTTTTTGTACGTGAAAGTATGCCATAAGTGAATTGACGAAGGCTCGGGAATGAGATATTACATCCCGCTTTTTGGAACGCTAAAGTTTCATCGTACATTAATCGATAAGCTCGGGAATGAGATTATTTTGAGGTTATAAGAATTATGATATTTCAAACAAGTGATGAGTAAATTCGTCAATATGACAGAGTAAGAAGATCGAAGAAAAATCGAAGTTTGACAATTTGTGGATGAAATACGATCCAAGCTATAATACCTGGTATTTGTGGACTAGTGTCATACAAGGTACCACATGACCATGATAGTGAGGTGTATAAGGTATGTTAAAAGTGAGAAGTATTTTAAGTAATTTGAGATAATTCTTAATTATGTGAGAGTATTGGTTAATGGGAGATTAACAATTTAAAATTAGGAAATTGGTGGATAATTTATTAAGATCTTTTGGGTAAATCCTTGAACCCAACGTGCCAGCAAGATAAGACAAGTAAAATGGCTCTTAACTCTCATTACAATGTGGAATTTAAAGAGAGTATTTGTAGCCAAGTCATCATCAAAATGGGGCCCACAACATGTAACTTTAAGACTTGATCTCTTACCTTATTAAAAGAGTATGCTAAGACTTGATAAGAGATATTCTTACGGATGGAGTTCAAGCACAACATTTTAAGAGATTTATTAGATTATTACGGTATAATGCTAGGTGTGCCAAGTGACGGGTGATGCTTCAATAAAATTTCACACGAAGTTATATGGTTTAATAGCAACGAGATTTGAAATTCTAAGAGAGAATGATACAATCTTTCTCAAGAATATCATACGGACTTTACCCTACTTCGATTCGCCGTTACGTGTTTCGTCAAGATTGGCGTGTGTTAGAAGGATTGTCTAGAGAATAGGCTCAGGTATGTTAAGGCTAAACTTTTCTTCATTTTGGCATGATCTCGTAACTACATGTGTTTGATAACGAGGCATAAAGAGAAGTTCATACTCTCGAATTTGTATACATTATCCTAGTCTCATAAGTTTCAATATTCTCCCTTATCAGGGTTTTATATTCAATTGAGTATTGTCTTCTTCCAATAAAGAGAGCAGAGGGTCTATATATATAGAGTATTACACTATTATAGTATTTTTACCACTATCGAGCTATGATCAGTGGGCAGCCCTTATTGGGCAACCTTTGATCAGATGGTAAGTTATATACCGAGCCTACTGTGGCCAACGCCTATGAGCGAGCCTAGAATAGCCGAGATACAGAGCCTAGTATGGCCGAGCGCCTATGAGCGAGCCTACTACAACATAGCAGTTATATATACTGAGCCCTATAAGGCTGGATAGCTATTTTACTTACTATATTGAGAGAGTTGAGTCAGTATCAATAGATAAGCATATCTTCAGATTATCTTTGACTCCCAGTTACTTTAGTCATTATATTATCAGTTCAGTTTCAATTTTTCGTTATTCTATTGCCTTACATACTCAGTACATTATTTCGTATTGACGTCCTTTTTGCCAGGGATGCTGCATTTCATGCATGCAGATTAAGACAGACAGACGAGTAGACCTCCTCAGTAGGTGTTGCCCGAGTTCAGCTTGATCGGTAAGCTCCGCGTCCTTCGGAGTTGCTGGGTCTAGAGTTTTGTGTACATCTTATGTATATATGTATATAGGTTATGGGTAGGTCGGGTCGTGTTCCGATCACAGTACATCCATCAGTAGAGTCTTGTGGACATATCCTATCAGTTAGTGCAATATGTATATTTTGTTGTGGTTTGTCAACTATAGTAGTTATGACGGCCTTGTTGGCCCAGCTTTATTTTGACTTTTAGTCAGTTTTAGCTTCCGTTCAGTTTTAGATTTTTCTTCGCAAATTGTCTTGAAATGTGGCCACGTCCAAAGTATGACATTATATGTTCATAGTACCTTAGTCGCAAGTTCGTATGCAAGGATAGGTGAGGCACCGGGTGCCGGTCTCGCCCCCCAGGTTTGGGGCATGAAAATGTAATATTAGAGCAGTTCTATCCTAGGAACTCTACAAGTCATGTCTAGTTGAGTCTTGTTTATAGGTATGTTGTACACCACACTTATAAGTAGGAGGCTACGGGGAATTTAGGACTGTCACTCTTTTTTCTTATTCTAGATCGCGTAGTAGAGCTGAATTATAAGAATTCGAACTCCTAGATTCTATTTATATACGACTAAACTCCTAGCTTCTATTTGTATACGGCGCTCCGAAGGCTCGAAGGTTTGACTTTTGGCATTGAGGAGAGCATATCGAAGGTCCTCGACCTCGGGGCAGTGCAAATCGAATACCAACGTGGAAAGGTGGGAAACTCCCAAAAAGGCACATGATTAAAGTTGACAAAGTACATAAAATAGTACAAGCCCGGACCGTGGCAATTAATGGATGTACCAGCCATCTCTCTTTGTATTAATTACACATGTACTATGTTGGGATTCCCCCTCATATATAAAGGGGACCCTTGTCACTTTGTAAAACATGATATTCAATACAAGAACAAGAACATCCTCTGCTCTCTACTAAAACATTCTCTACAATTGTTCAATTCATTTATTGCCTTTCATTTATTGTGTTCATTAGTTGTTCTTCATTTATTACTCGTTATTAATCACAAATAGTCCATTCAAGAGGCCTTCAATACCGTTGTATCATTCTCGACAGCCCCTTGTCAAGCTCTTAAGCTCGACCTCGAGGCTGATTATGATCGACCTCGAGACCAGACTTTCTGCTACTCGGTTTGCATAATCTCGTTACCCTTTGCTCTTATTTAGTTTTCTCACTTCTCGCTTACCATCTACTGCCTAAACAACTGGTATTAAAATAGATCACGTACTTTCAGAACCACATAATCAAATATAATTGTAATTACGATTTTCAAGGCAAATAGTTTGGCGCCCACCGTGAGGTTAAAAATAATAGTGATTGTTTTAGTCCGGGTTTTCTAAAAAAAAGTTATTCTTTACACTTTTTCTTGTCGAGGGATCTTCAATTTTAGGTCAGAAAATGTCTAACTCAGTAAACGCACAAGAAAACAACGGTCTTGAGAATCACGGAGAGAGTGGCGCAGCTGCTTCAGGTGCCGGTATGCCACTGCAAAACCCTGAAGGGCCACCAACACAAATCCCCGTTGATGACGGCTCATGCAATGCTCGACATGTCAATGTAAGCTCCCATACAGACGGAAGTGTGCACGAGGAAGACTGACATGAAGCACAGAGGACCCCTGCTCAAAATGAAAGAGAAGTTAGCCTTCACATCATTTTTGAGATGTTGCAAGCACAACAAGACGCTATTGCTCAGCTGCAAAGACATTAAAAAACTCCAAGCACAGTACCACCACGGCCCCTCAAGGTGAACAGGTATCGGAGAGGTCGAGCAACAACGGGTAAGCGGCCGACCCTGCTATTATGAAGATGCTCGAGGACCTCACAAAGAGGATTGAACCAGGAAAAAAGAAGGTAGAAGCTAATGACAAAATAGTGGAGACCTATAACTCGAGGGTCAATCACATCCCCGGTGCACCCTCTATTCTGAAGGGTGTAGATTCAAAAAGGTTTGTGCAAAAGCCATTCCCATCAAGTGCAGCCCCGAAGCCCATCCCGAAGAAATTCAGAATGCTCGATCTCCTTAAGTACAACGGGACCTCGAACCCCAACGAACACATTACTGCCTACATTTGTGCTGTGAAAGGGAACGACCTACGAGATGACGAGATTTAGTTCGTCCTACTGAAAAAATTTGGAGAAACACTATCCAAAGGGGACATGATGTGGTATCATAACCTGCCCCCGAACTCGATAGATTCATTTGCCATGATGGCGGACTCCTTTGTGAAGGCACATGCTGGTGCAATCAAAGTCGCTACAAGGAAATCTAATGTCTTCAAAATCAAACAAAGAGAGAATGAGATGGTAAGGGAGTTTGTATCCCGCTTCCAACTGGAACGAATGGAATTATTACCGGTCTCCGATGATTGGGCAGTACAAGCCTTCAATCAGGGCTTGAATGAATGAAGCTCGATAGCTTCGAAGCAGTTAAAGCAAAACTTGATCGAGTATCCCGCCGTGGTTTGGGCGGATGTACACAATAGATATCAGTCGAAGATCAAAGTCGAAGACGACCAATTGGAGGCCCCCTCAGGCTCGGTGTATCATAGCAGGGTCTTAGCAAAGGAATTGAGGCTTCCAAAGAGAGAGCCAAGGCAAAAAAAAAAAAGGTATCAACCGTATGTAGAAAATTGAAGAAATATCCCGAGGCGTAACATACCTCAGAGTGACCAAAGGATGGACCGAGGACAAAATCCTCGGGGACTCGTGACCAAAGAAGGGTTTGACAGGCACACAGGGCCGGTAGAGGCACCCCCACTATCTGAGTACAACTTCACCATCGATTTTTCAGACATCGTATCGGCCATAAGTAAGATCAGGAACCAGGTGGCCAAGACTCGTGTTGTCAGATCCTTCTCAGAGGAACCCCAATTTGATATGTAAATATCATGATACCCATGGTCATAGGACCGAGGATTGCAGACAGCTTCGAGAAGAGGTGGCCTTGCTGACTAGAAAAGGTGACCTTCGTGAGTTCCTCAATGAACGACCTAAAAACCAATTTCGGGAAAGAGAGGCAAACAAGAAAAATGAAACAGAAGAACCACGAGACGTCATCCACATAATTATCGATGGAGTCGACGTCCCTCAAGGGCCCATTTTTAAGCAAACGAAAGTATCCATCACCAGGGAAAAGCGAACTCGGAGCCACATACCTGAAGACGCTCTTTAAATCCGCGAAGAGGACATCGAGACCTTGTCTCAACCTCATAATGATGCACTGGTAGAGAAACTCGGGCTGCACGATCAGATCGTGCCCGCCTCCCATGTCCTCGACGGATTCAACATGCGGGGCGAAACAACCAAAGAGGAAATCATCCTCCCTCAAAACACCATGTTTCATGCCATCGAAGGTGACATGAGATACAATGTGTTACTCGGAAGGTGGTGGATTCACAGTATGACCACAGTGTCATCGACCCTTCATCAAATGATGAAGTTCTCTACGAAGGATGGAATAAAAATAGTATACGGGGAACATCACGCAACAAAAGAAATGTTCGTAGTCCACGATGTGGCACTGACACCTTCTACATCGAAGGAGCCAAAAAACAAGCAAAACAGCCGAGTAGCAATCGCAAACTACATCCTCTGATGAACAAATAAAGGATTGTGTCGCGTCCTCGGAACGAATAACCAAAGCATATCGAGGCTTGAATGTCACCATAATTAAGGTACAATCCACTTCCTATTTCCTTTATGTTTTACACTAACATATGCGTAGGTGTTCGATTGAAAAAGAATCGGAGTAACCTCCAGCTCGAAGGCCTTAGGCTCGAAGGCCTTAGGTTTTAGTGACGAGGTTTTTAACGAGGCAACCCCCATATGCTACTTGAGGAAAACTCACCAAGTATTCAAGGCTTCTCTTCGATCAACCTCAAATACTGAGGGGCATCCCCCCGGGAGATCATTAAAATATACCAAAGAGGGTCTCGGCAGGAGAAAAATGTACAGGACCAAAAGGTCGAATGAACCGAGTCCACGTAGAACAATCGAACCCTCGATGGTGAAACATGTATACTTGTACCAATTAATCGGAGAAGAATCTTTCAGCGGCGGCATCTTCCCTGTTTCTTATGGCAGGCCCCGCCTCAGTGAGAATGTCCTCATTCATCAAGGACCTTTTCCGCTTATTGTCCTCCCTCGGCTCCGACACCGACGACCCTTTCCTCTCCTCGAAGGGGCACGGTCTCATCTCCGAGAATCAACCAACACCTGCGGTAGCGAAGTTAGTACACATAAAAGGGAACATTCCTCATTAGGGCAATCATGTGGCTCATACCGTGGTGCTTTGCTTCCCATCTGCCCTTCGACATATCTTGCCACTTGCGTTCATCATAGGTCGACGAAGCGGCCAGCCTCTGAGTCCAGTCTGCATGATCGTGGATCTCTTCCGACATCCACGGAACTGCTGAGAAAAAGAAAGAAACATTCTTATAAATCATCCAAAGCAAGGGGCACTAAGGTACGACGTAGCTTACGTTTGATGTTCCATTTCTCCGGAAACGGCAAGAAATTTGCAGGAATAATATCGGTGGTCCTTACTCGGACAAAGCAACTCATCCATCCTCAGTTTGGTTCCTCATCGTTACTAGGAATAAAGGGCCTCGTGGATCGGCGCTGTAACACTATCAGACACCGACAATTTTGAGGCCAGTATAATCTAATAAGGTGGCTAAGGGTAAACTCGAGCTCAGCCTTTTCGGTGAAATACCTCATCATCAGCACTATTCACCAAAAGGAGGTGCCAGGGTGACTAAGTACCTCTTGTAGAACTCGAGCACAAGGCGATCGAGGGGGTCGAGTGTGAATGGGTACGTATATACGGTCAAGAATCTCTCCACATAGGTCATGATGTTCCCTTCTCGAGAAGGTATTTGTAGCTTCAAATTTTCTCCCCAGCTGCAGTCTCTCCTTACGGCCTCGATGGGGGTTTCTTCTATCGATCAGATGAACCTCGACGCGTGCTCTCGATGGACCAGGGCATCGAAGGGCTTCTCTAGTGCAAAGTCTTTCTTCAAAGCAAAGCAGCTCGAAGTTAACTCGTCGTACGCTGGCGGTACACCACCGGGCGGGCAAGATGTAGAGGTAAGGTTTTCCTCTTCTTGGTGGACGGATTCGGGCACAGCATCCATGATTAATCAAGCAAAAGTAAAGAGGAAGAGATGAAAACAAATTCGCAAGATGAGCAAAGTAAGAGAGCGTTGAAAGGAAAGATAGTTTTGCAAAGTTGCAAGATATAAAATGAAGAGGAAGCAATAATATATATAGAACAACCGGTGGCTGTCCAACTACTTTGAAAGCCATTCAATTCTGACAAGGTTGTTATAACGTTTGGAGAAGTGTATCGCTGGGGCCACCCCGGTCACATAAATGACATTTTCACACAGTGTTCGAGGGATCGAAGCTCCCATGCTAACCTAACCTCGAGAAGGTGTACGATCTCAAAGGCACCTACTATTGCAAGTACGGGTTCCGAATGGCTAAAAATCGAAGCTTGAAAGTCAACTTTTATGCAAACATTACAAAACAAAGTTTGGAGATATGTAATCACGAGATATTTTATTTCAAAAATGCATTTACAAGGGTGTTTCTACAAAAGTTCCCCTGAGGGTCCCATATACATAAAAGAAAAAAAGCAAAATAGTAGGAGAATCTACTCTTCGCCTTCGTTGTTGTCCGGGTCGCTTTCAGAGCCCTCGTCTGATGTAGTCGGCATTGCCGATTCTTTTTCCAGGACCCTGGCATCTTCGGTCTCGGCAGAGAGATCGACGCCCTTAACGCTCACTTCCTCGAGGGATTGCATCCTGGCTTGTGTGCGGGCATGAGCAACTGCCCGAGCTAGGTTTAGCTTGGCCTTCTCAGATATCTCCCTGGCCCGGTCATTCGCAGCAGCAGCATCTGTCTTATATGAGGAGACAAACTCATCGGCCTCAAACTTGGCCACAGATAGTGCATCAGCCTCCTCCTAAGCACCTCCAAGAAGGTCTTGAATCGAGGATAGCTTCCCTCGAAGCGCGTCCCTCTATGAAGCCGCGACATCATTCATCTGAGCCAGCTCAAGGATTTCGGCATCCTTAGCCGCAACTTCCTCTCGGAGCCGCTCCACCAGGGCATCCTTCTGCCTAATCTGAAAAGCGCAGAGAATAAATCGATCAGCACCAAAAATTACCATTCAAAATAAAATTGTGGGTACCAGAATACCTGCTCAATGAAGTCGGCTCTCTCGGAGCACTCTCTCCGAGCCTACCCGGAGGTTGATCAATTCCTCCTCTTTTCAAGAAAGTAAAGCCTCCACCTCGACCGACTCCCACATAAGCTTCTCAAGCTCCTCTCCACGATGTGTCAACTCATCTTGCATCTTGGAGAAGGCTTGGTCATACAGCTTCTTGACCTGCAGCACAGAGGAAGAACATTATAAAGCAAGAGTAGAAAAGTTGAAGAACAACAAATTATTTCGAGAATATCACCTGTTTTTGGAGCCTCTCAGCCTCCTCTTGGGTGATGGGGGCATCAACAACGGTTTCCTCCGCTACCCATTCAAAATAGTCTCTAAAGGCATCATCCACTCCACGAGAGACCTCCAAATCAGGAGTATTCCTGACTTGGGCAACTCTTATCTCCCCTGGATAAAACGACGGGCCTGATTGAAATCCACCAGCAATATCAGCCTCCATCGAAGCTTCTTCCCGACCCCAGAAAGCTCCAGTAGTAAGCCCACCGAGCTCATCAACAGTGACTGTGCCACGTCTAACGAGCGTCTCGGGGACTGCACCTAATCCCTTCTCGAGGGTCTCCTCAACACAGGACAGGTCCGCATCGGCCGCCTCCAACTCAGCAAACGATCGCCCGACAACTCTCGAAGCATCAGCACTTTGTTTTGCCCTTTGTACCAAAGGGAAGGTATCATCACTCTCATCCTCAGCCCGCAGGCTCTTAACGGCCGTTGAGGATAAGACCGTGGAATCGATTTTGGGCTTCCGAGACTTTGCCTTTTTTTGATTTTGGAAACATCGTCGGGGCCTCCTTCTTCCTTTTCTTGTCCTTGGCGGTCTTCGCTGCCTCTTCCTAACCAGGTGGGGGCGGTCTCATCAACACACCTTCACCAAGGCCTGCACAAGCGTGTTATATCAAAAAACATTGCCATCAAAAGTTCTTACAAAAAATGAGAAAACAATAGCAACGAGTGAATACCATGGTTCTTGGCCTGCCACCGAGTGTTAGCCAGATCACGCCAAATGCGTTTGTTGTATGGGAAAGTGGAGTCCAAAAGTTTGACCCACCTCGGAAGTTCCTGGACCGCGCCAGGAAACCAAACAGTGGGTACACAATTAGAAGAAAATCAGACAAAGAGAAAAAGAGATGACAAAACATGCTCAATTCAGGGGTACTTATGTTTCATATTCCATTCCTCCGGGAATAGCAATCTATCAGCAGGGATGATATCCGAAGTTCTAATTTTAAAGAATTGGCTCATCCATCCCCGATATTTATCCTCGTCGATACAGGCGAGGAATGCCTTGGGGGATCAACGGTGCGATTTAATTAGGCCCCCGCGGAAGAGGCGAGGGCTGTACAATCTGATCAAATGGTCGAGGGTGAAAGGCATTCCCTTGACCATGTTGGTAATGTGTCAAAACATATATACAATCCTCCAAAAAGAAGGATAGATTTGACCGAGTGTCACTCGGTATTGATGACAAAAATCAAGAATCATCGGGTCAATCGGTGGAGAAGAAGAATTTACAGGGCCTAAGGTAAAAGGGTATGTATATACACTGAGAAAGCCAGCCTTATGTGAGACTATTCTTTCGTCAGTTGTAGGGATTTCTACTCGGTCCACCTCCCCCCAACGGCATTCAAGTTTTACCCTCTCAGTATCGGATACTACATTTATATACCGAGACATGGACTCACATCGGCCCCGTGTAGAAGGGGGTTTTTCAATCGTGAAATCCGAGATGGTGTCTAAAGGGCCAGGGATGCATTGCTCGGTGGTAGGAGGAGTTTTTGACTTTCCCTTAGATTGGCGTGATGAAGAAGCGGCTCCCTCTTTTTGTGGTACCGTTTTGGAAGTTTTTTCCATGATTATAATTGAGTTTTGAAGAAAGAAGACGAAGAAGCAAATGCATATAGAAGATGAGAATGGAAAGCACTTAGTAAAAGTTTGAAGGTTTGAAAAAGATGTAAAATTATAAAAAGGCAAGTGATTGAAGTATTTATAGAGGCCCTTTTGGCATGCATTGAAGCGAAAAGGTCGAACCAATAAAGGTTCATGGGCTTCTCGAGAATTGTGTTCACGGCGACCTCTGCGCAACTTTTTATGTCACATCATTTAATGCTATGAAGGCACTAACGTGATAATAGGATGTCAAAGAGGCAAGAAGTCAAGACCGTTTCTTATCACTTGATTCTTAGAAACACAGGGACTATCTATATACAGCTAAAATCAGAGAGCCCGATTTTACGGTCATTACGGTGATCAGAAGGATCAAAGGTTCGAGTTTTGGCATCATGGGGAGCATATCGAAGGCCCTCGACCTTGGGGCAGTGCAAATAGAAGACCAACATGGAAAGGTGGGAAACTCCCAAAAAGGCACGTGGTTAAAGCTGACAAAGTACACAAAATAGTACAAGCCTGTACCGTGGCATTAAATGGATGTACTAGCCATCTTTCTTTGTATTAGTTACACATGTACTATGTTGGGATTCCCCCTCATATATAAAGGGTACCCTTGTCACTTTGTAAGACACATGATATTCAATACAAGAACAAGAACATCCTCTTCTCTCTAACTAAAACATTCTCTACAATTGTTCCATCGATTTATTGCCTTTTATTTATTGTGTTCATTAGTTGTTCTTCATTTATTACTCTTTATTAATCACAAATATGCCATTCAAGAGGCCTTCAATACTGTTGAATCATTCTCGACAGCACCTTGTCAAGCTCTTAAGCTCGACCTCGAGGCCCATTCCGACCGACCTCGAGACCAGACTCTCTACTACTTAGTTTGCATAATCTCGTTACCCTTTGCTCTTACTTCATTTTCTCGCTTCTCGCTTAGCATATAATGCCAAAACAACTGGTATTAAAATAGATCACGTATTTTTAGAACAACATAATCAAATATAATTGTAATTACCATTTTCAAGGTAAACAGCTTGGTGCCTACCGTGGGGCTAAAAATAATAGTGATTGTCTTAGTGATGGTTTTCTAATAAAAAGTATGGTCGAGAACCTATGAGCAAGCTCGGAATGGCCACGATACAGATCCTTGTATGGCCGAACACCTATGAGCAAGCCTACTACGACAAAGCAATTATATATACTGAGCCCTATAAGGCCGGATAGCTATTTTACTTACTATATTGAGATAGTTGAGTCAGTATCAGCAGATAAGCATATCTTCAGATTATCTTTGACTCCCAGTTACTTTTAGTTATTATATACAGTTCAGTTTCAGCTTTCATTTATTCTATTGCCTTACATACTCGGTACATTATTTCGTACTGACGTCCTTTTTGCCATAAATGTTGCATTTCATGCGTGCAGATGCAGAAAGACAGACGAGTAGACCTCCTCAATAAGTGTTGCCCGAGTTCAGCTTGATCGATAAGCTACGTGTCCTTCGGAGTTGCCGGGTCTAGATTTTGTGTACATCTTGTGTATATATGTATATAGGTTATGGGTAGGTAGGGGCCCTGTTCCGATCACAGTACATCCATCAGTAGAGTCTTGTAGACATATCCTATCAGTTAGTGCAGTATGTATATTTTGTTGTGGTTTGTCAACTATAGTAGTTATGATGGCCTTGTTGGCCCAACTTTATATTGATTTTTAGTCACTGTTAGCTTCCGTTAAGTTTTATAATTTTATTCGTAAATTGTCTTGCAATGTGGCCACGGACAAAGTATAACATTATATGTTCAGAGTCCCTTAGTTGCAAGTTGGTATGTAAGGATAGGTGAGGAACCGGGTGCCGGTCTCGTCCCCCAGGTTTGGGGCATGACAAAAGTGGTATCAGAGTAGTTCTATCCTAGGGAGTCTACAAGTCGTGTCTAGTAGAGTCTTGTTTATGGCTGTGTTATGCACCACACTTATAAGTAGGAGGCTACGGGGAATTTAGGACTGTCACTCTTTCTTCTTACTTTAGATCGTGTAGTAGAGCTCAGTTATAAGAATTCAAACTCCTAGCTTCTATTTGTATACAACTAAAATAGGAGAGCCCGATTTTACGATCATTACAGCGCTCAGAAGGCTCGAAGGTTTGAGTTTTCGCATCGAGGCGAGCATATCGAAGGTCCTCGACCTCGGGGCAATGCAAATCGAAGACAAACGTGGAAGTGTGGGAAACTCCCAAAAAGGCACGTGGTTAAACCTGACAAAGTACACAAAATATACAAGCCCATACCGTGGAATGAAATGGTTGTACAAGCCATCTCTCTTTGTATTAATTACATATGTACTATGTTGGGATTCACCCTCATATATAAAAGGGACCCTTGTCACTTTTTAAGATATCATATTCAATACAAGAACAAGAACATCCTCTACTCTTTAACTAAAACATTCTCTACAATTGTTCCATTGATTTATTGCCTTTCATTTATTGTGTTTGTTAGTTGTTCTTCATTTATTACTCGTTATTAATCACTAATATGCCATTCAACAGGCCTTTAATACCGTTGTATCATTATCGACAGCCCCTTGCCAAGCTCTTAAGCTCGACCTCGAGGCCCATTCCGACCAACCTCGAGACCAGACTCTCTGCTGCTCGGTTTGCATAATCGCATTACCCTTTGCTCTTATTTCATTTTCTCGCTTATCGCTTAGCAAACACTGCCTAAACAACTGGTATTAAAATAGATCACGTATTTTTAGAACCACATAATCAAATACAATTGTAATTACCATTTTCAAGGTAAACATTATTTTATTCGTAAAGACGATGCCTATAGTTGATAAGAGATTGAATGCGACTGTGGAAGAGTTGAGCCAGAGGATCTTGATTTTGCATCACGCTTATGATGGGTAAATGTAAGGTCTCTAGCAGATCATGTGTGTACTAAGATGTGTAAGACTCTTGAAAGAATCCTAAAGGCAAGAATATCAATCCACCACTATGGTGAAAGTCAATGAGAGATTCTGAAGATAGGTACAAGTTTCAACAAGTAAAAGAAGCAAGATGCACGAGGCTCCCAGTTAATGAAGATTATTAGTATTTACAATTCAGGCAGAGGAATATAAGATTTTTGAGTTACCTTCAACAATAACAGAGGTATGTACAATTGGCCACACCCATCTCCTTTATGCCATATGAGGTCTAACAGAAGTAGTATAAGAGAAGGACGAATACCAAAATCCGGCTGGGGTTAGAGTGACCCAAAATGGTGGATGGATTGTTTGCGTTAGTTGACATTTTTGAAGGATATTGCAAATATGCTAATAGATCTCTTTGTGAGACACCCAGATGGTGCACTCGAGAATAGTACAGCTAGACATGAGTACTACAAAGATAGGCACTGGAAGCCATAAATATTAACTTAGTGTGGCTCCCGTCCCTAGTAGAGAAAAATTGTCAGGTAACACGAAGAGCCAGTAGATGGAGCAAGGGAAGCTAAAAGCAAAAGAATGTCTTGTTAAAGTTTTCAGAATAAAGTGATAGACAGAAATATCAGCAGGAAAATAAGAAGAGAGATAATGAAGCATTATGAGTGAGATGTGATACATGGATGACAACGGTAGAGTATTACAGAATCTATAGTCAATTGAGGGAAGATACGAGAAGTGATAGACCTTAATACAAAAAAAGAGTATTACAGACTCTAACGCGATTACTAAAAGGAGAAGTAAGATCCCAGAGTAATAGAAATTAGAATGGATTGGTGAACTAGATAAACTAAACATGAATTAGGCACTGAGTGGTTAGATAATGGTCTACATCATGAGAACTTTAGATTGTGTTCCGAAGATAATAGAATGGACAACAGAAGAAAATTCATGAGAAATTTAGAGAATGGTCATTCAGGAAGACGCTTCCCTAAAGCAAGCAATGTGAACAAAGTTAAGCTTAAGGTACTGTATGTGCCAGTTACACTAAGTGTTACCCTCGTGAGTAAGGAATTTCTTATCCTTGGTACAAAAGGATTACTGCAAGGCGGGTAAGGGTCGTCGATGATGTAAAAAAATCCAAGGATAAAGAGGTAAAAAATCTATAGGTATATCGTCGTGGCTCCAAATCTTAGTATTCCCCTAAAGGGGGGAATATAGAGTGATGTGACATTAAGTCAGAATTTAGTGGCTCTAGTAATTATTGAATAATAAAGGAAGAATGTGATAAGAATGAGAAAGGGATTATACATGTATTCAAATCCTGCAGACATGCTACGATTCTAGAATATTATGCAAGCACAATGTCAAGGAAAGGAAGTAAGGGTTCCTACCCGAGATGTTATTGGTAAATAAGGAGCCAGTGCGAGACGTAACTTAAGACAAAGGGAATAGTCCAAGAGGGATTCAAATATAGATATGAGGATGGACGAACGAGCATTTAATAATTGATTTAGGAAGATTTTAGTTATGGCTAGACCACATGATACAGACAAATTAGGAGATCGTTCAAGATAAACATAGTAAAACCCAATATAGTGAATTCAGCCTCGTAGTTATGACATTGTAATACTTGAGAAATATTCAGATAGGAGTTGGGGTATTTAAACGTACCATATGAGTGTTATGGAAATAAGAGAAATTTCCATTGGGAAGACAGTCAAAATATTAGTTCTGAAGCAACCCTACAAGCACAAGGGCGTGGAGGTAAGTAACTACGGATAATTATAGGCGAGGAAGGACATAAAGAATTCCGTCGAGTATTCGATGTAATAAGCTCGCAGCTTTACAAGAGTCAGAGGGTCCTTAAGTACTACAACGAAAGACTTGCTGATGAAATAAGGAAGAAGGCTTCAACCTAAGCACAGTGACTTAAAGAGAAAATTGTCTTGTAACAATAGTCTCACAAGAACATTGTACGCAATCCATGAAAAAGTGGAACCTACCGTGGCTAATGACCGGGGATAAGAAAAAAACTTAAAAGGTTATATTCAAGATCATATGGGTTGTATGGAATCCCAATATGTGTGGGAAATAAGATAAGCTAAGTATGCACGAGCAGAAAGACCAGGAAAAGTAATAGCTTACGTTTAAAGAAATATGAGAAAGAACGAAAATAATTAATCGATCAATGATCCAAAGTTAGCTATGTTATGAACACACTAATGAGTTTGGAGTATTATCCATGCACCATATATGTTGACAATCATACAGCCGTAGAAGACTGCGGTTAGTTAAAAGAAAGAATTGAGTCCAGGTCAAAGACAAAGGATTGAATTATTAGAAGATTGTATCCTGGATATTCCATAGCATCCATGAAAGGCTAAAGTAATACCATGAGCCACATATCGGAAGATAGCTTAAGCCTAAATAAAGGCTGATCAGAGGGAATAGGAAACTAAAGAATTACATCAACTAAGTAAATCAGGAGTCTGATTATTGGACCCAGAAAATTATAGAAATTGTGACTGAGAACATTTTAGGATCACTCTTAAATATCAAAAGTACAAGAGAGATAGTACAACAACCATATTCTATAACGGCGCTATGATAAAATCAGTTAGAAGAGTACCAGCCTCATAAGAAGTCAGTATAAAGCTCAGTATAGCGTGAATAAACTCTAAGGAGTGTAAGACTAGTAATAGAGGTGGAGTGGTGCACTGGTAGTACAATGAGGGTGTAATTGTGATAGATAAAGGATGACGATTGGGACTTCGATTGAGTAATAATTTGAAGCGGGTTTCATGAATTGTACGGGATTAAAATAATCATGTAAGTGAATTACATTGGGATGCTATAAAATATAGTTATTGAAGAATAGTGTCGCTGCTAAGTGGATCAGGAATATCACTTCTGATATTCCCCGATGAGATGTGAGCCCTAATGATTACTTAAAGAAATTTTGAGTTATCAGTGGTAGATTGTAGATCAATATTAAGGTGAATCAACAATTGATGGATAAAAAGTATGAGATGAGATTTGGCCATAGGATGAACAAAAATGAGGAAGAATTAAAGGACTTAGATATATACATATGGGATAAGCAACAAAAGTAACCTGCAGTTTGGTAGCAGACCTCAATAACGATAAATCGAAGAGTTATGGTATAGTACGACCTACCTAGATGCAATAAAATTGTTTGGATAGATAATCAGGTCTATGAAACAAGATATAGCAATATTCGTAAGTTCAACAAAATACCGAGCAAAGAACTTCAGTATACCTATAGATGCTTAGAGGGACATCTTGTCAAGCTCTGTATATGTTTACAAAGTGAGTCATGGATATTGGCTAAAACAAAAACTGGAGTAAAAAGGAAAGAAGAGTTGCATAGGCGCAGTTACAAGGTCAGAGTAGTATAGGCTGCATGATAGAAGGTAACAACAGTTACGAGATTGGAAGGATTCCGACCACAATTCATGGCGTGAGAAAGATGCCTAAAGGGGGGAATGCCTTGGCCTTTGCATTAACTCACAAAATAGTTGCCTAGATGGCAAGGAGAGTACTAAAGTATTCGGAAGACATAGGTTATGAAAATGACAAAGTGCATCAGTCAACATTTGAGACAAATGTTCCAAAGGGGGGAATGATGTTACGCCCCATGTTTTTGTACGTGAAATTATGCCATAAGTGAATTGATGAGGGCTCGGAATGAGATATAACATCCCCCATTTTCGGACGTTAAAATTTTGTCGTAAGTTAATCGGCGTAAGCTCGGGAATGAGATTATTTTTAGGTTATAAGCATTATGCTATTTCAAAAAAGTGATGAGTAAATTCGTAAAGGTGAGAGGGTAAGAAAATCGAAGAAAAATGAGTTACGTCGAAGTTTGACAATTTGGGGATGAAATACGGTCCAAGCTATAATACCCGGTATTTATGGACTACTGTCATACAAGGTATCACATGATCATGATAGTGATGTGTATAAGGTATGTTAAAAGTGAGTAGTTTTTAAGTAATTTGAGATAATTCTTAATTATGTAGGGTATTGGTTAATGGGATATTAACAAGTTATTAAGAAATTGGTGGATAATTTATTATGATCTTTTGGATAAATCCTTGAACCCAACGTGGCAGAAAGCTAAGGCCAAGAAAATGACTCTTAACTCTCATTACAAGGTGGCATTTTAAGAGAGTATTTGTGGCGAAGTCATTATCAAAGTGGGGCCCACAGCATGTAACTTTAAGACTTGATATCTAACCTTATTAAAAGAGTATGCTAAGACTTGCTAAGAGATCTTCTTACGTATGGAGTTCAAGCACAACATTTTAAGAGATTTCTTACATTATTAAGGTATAATGCTAGGTGTAAGTGAGAATGAAGATTCAATAAACTTTCACACGAAGTTATACTGTGTAATAGCAATGAGATTTGCAATTGTAAGAGAGAACGGTACAATCTTTCTCAAGAATATCATACGGATTTTTCCCTACTTCAATTCGTCATTACGTGTTTTGTCGCGATTGGCGTGTGTTAGAAGGATAGTCAAGAGAATTGGCTCAGGTATGTTAAGGCAAAACTTTCCTTCATTTTGGCATGATCTTGTAACTACATGTGTTTGATAACGAGGCATAAAGAGAAGTTCAAATCTTCAGATTATCTTTGACTCCCAGTTACTTTCAATTATTATATTATCAGTTCAATTTCAGCTTTCAGTTATTTTGTTGCCTAACATACTCAGTACACTATTTCGTACTGACGTCCCTTTCGTCGGGGATGTTGCATTTCATGTGTGGATATTTAGAGAGACATGCGAGTAGACCTCCTTAGTAGGTGTTGACCGAGTTCAGCTTGATCGGTAAGCTCTGCGTCCTTTGGAGTTGTCGGGTCTAGAGTTTTGTGTACATCTGGTGTATATACGTATATAGGTTATGGGTAGGTCGGAGCCCAGTTCCGATCACAGTACATCCATCAGTAGAGGCTTGTAGACATATCCTGCCAGTTAGTGCAATATGTATATTTTGTTGTTTGTCAGCTATAGTAGTTATGACAACCTTGTCGGCCAAACTTTATATTGATTTTTAGTCAGTGTTAGATTACGTTCAGTTTTATATTTTGCTTCGCAAAATGTCTTTCAGTGTGGCCACGGCCAAAGTATGACATTATATGTTCAGAGTCCCTTAATCGGAAGTTGGTACGCAAGGATACGTGAGCCACCGGGTTCCTGTCTCGCTCCCCAGGTTTGGGGCGTGAGACTGTGGGAGCTAACAAATATGGTTTAAGAGAAGGATAGAATATCAGGATCTGGCTGGGATTAAAGTAACCCAAAATGGTGGATGGATTGTTTGCGTTAGTTATGATACATGGATAACATTGGTAGATCAAGAAAAAAATGACAGTATTACAGAGTCTATAGTCAAGTGAAGGAAAAAATGAGAGTTGACAGGCCTTGAGACAACAAAAGAGTACAGGCCATAAAGTCGTATCCTCATATTGAGAAATAATTTTGTTACTCCAATGCGACTACTAGACAGAAAAGTTAAACCCTAGAGTAATAGAAATCAATATGGGCTGGTGAACAAGATAAACTAAACATGAATTAGGGACTAAGTGATTTGATAATAGTCGGCATCATGAGAATTTCCGACATTGTGTTCAAGAATATGCTTTAAAGGAATAACGTTTAAATTTTATTCAGGAAGACGCTTTCCTAAAGCAAGAAATGCGAGCAAAGTTAAGCTTAAGGGGCTATGTGTTCCAGATACACTAGGTGTCTCCCTTGTGAGTAAGGAATTTAGTTATCCTTGGTACAGAAGGATTACTACAATGCGAGTAAGGCCATCGATGATGTGAAAAGATGCCAAAGATGAAGGTGTAAAACATTTATGGGTAGATCGTTGTAGCGCTAAATCTTACTAAAACTACCAGGAAAATGCCCCATCCATATCATCCCTTGCGTACCACCTAATAGCGTCTTGATTAGTGTACCATTCCATGGCTGGCCCACTCAAGCTCTGATTGAAATAGGCCATTCACAACTTATCTTTCCCGCAACTACCTCTCATCTTACTACAATAACCTCTCAAATGAGCCACTGGATCTCTATGTCTATTATATAAATCAAACTTTGGCATCTTAAACCCAGCAGGAAGTTAGGCATCAGGGAACAAGCATAAGTCCTTGTAAGACACACTTACGTGGCTTCTTATCCCTTACATGTTCCTTAGGGACTGCAATAGACTCTTTACCTTCCTTGATATCTCGTCTTGATTCACGGTCTTAGCAGGCTTTTCAGTTTCAACAGGAGGCTCAAAATGAGGAGTATAACAGTATGGATTCGGGACCTTGAAAGTTGGTTCTGGAGCATAGTATTGGGCATCGGGAACTTTGAACATGGGTTCACTAAGAGATCGTGAAAGGGTGGTTCGTAGAGGAGCTACAAAAATAGGAGTGGCTAATGGAGCAGGATATGAGGTAGATTTGGTTGGTGGAGCATGAAGAGGTTGGGATGAAGTGCTAGGATACTTGTGGTAAGGGGTAAAGCCTGGAGCCTGTTGTAGGAAAAGAATAGCAACAATGTGAATTTAGGCTTGTGATAGTGGTAGGATAGTTGCAGGGTTTTCAGTGTAGTTAGTGGTAAATGCAGGTGGCGGTGTTCACTAATCCAAGCTTGTTACATATATGCCATATGTTATTTTAACCTTAGTCTATTTCTTTCAAATTAGATTTTGATTCAACAATCTCTTTTGATGGATCGACAACACATGTGTCCAATTCCTTACTTGTCATGGCTATCTTGCTCTTTGACCTTGAATTATATGAATGACTCACTAGAATGCCACAAACTAACCACATTCTTGAATGATAACGATGAAAATAATCAAGAGGAGGCAAACAAAGACAACATGTTAGCATTAGAGAATTTTAGCAGATAATAATATCACATTTCGTGCAATGCACCTAGCGGCAATTAACAGTTCTAGAGTGACTTTGAGGGTCACAAAGTTTTTTGGCATCATCCCAACCTATGCTCATTCCAGCCTTCCCTTTTCCTTCCATCTCTATCACTCCTTGGTTTACTCATTTTCTTTCCTCTCATCACTCTTTTCTTTCTCACACTTCTTATATCCCATAATTTCCTCTTTTCTTTTCTTCTTTTTAAATGATTTGATCGAACCCGATGTGTGTTTCTAAAATATCATGTAAACCATAAATTAGACCAAGCATTGGAAAAGCGATGGACAGAAAAAATAAAACTTTTTTTGAATTTCTTGATTATATTTTTTTTTGGTTTTTTTAAATAAAAAATAGGAAATACAATCAAATAGGACTCGACAAACTCAACTAATAAGACAGACTCTGACAACACCTAAAAGACTCAATACTACTGGAAAAGACTAGAAAGTAAAAGACAACATAGAAACGAACCTAAAACATAAAAAGCCTTTTAAGCAGCTCTTGAATGCGACGATCCTAGTTGTGAAGGTCCTGAGGTGTTTGTCATACTCAAGCTCTGGTAGGTGGGTCCATATATGAATGAGAAGAATAAGACCAAATTGAGTTAGTGACTCAAGACACTATATGAGACCAAAACACTTCCTATTAGACAAATACAAAACACGACTGAGGCTATTTTTTACAAAATGGCCTACGTGGCCAAAAGTGCTAGAAATGCAAACTCAATAAGAGTGACCTCTAACACATGGAAACACCTCACGAAGGCCTATATAGCCTTAAACTCCTAGGAGTCATATCTCCAAAATTACTTTGCAAAAATGAACTCACTTTTCATAAATGGCCTATGTGGCCAAAAATGACTAAGCATGCAGCTTTGACAGGGACGGAACTTAAGACAAGAGGACTCTTTATTGTGGACTTGGGACTCCCTAGATATGATTTAACAAGCCACTTTTACAAAAATAACCCTATTTTCAAAAACGAATGATGTAGCCCAAAATGGCTAGACCAGCATGATTTGGCTACAACCCCCTTAAGACTCACTAGGAAGATGAAGAAAAACCGAATTTAATGTGGGTTGCCTACGTATCCCGCCCCGAAAGACGAGATTCAGGTATGCGAAGTATGTGAGGATCGGTCAATTTGAAAGGCTTGCAAAAAAAATTAATTAGACTTGAAAAATGAGAGCTTTTTTTTCTTTTAAAATGGTATAAAAGTATAATATCTTTTTGTAATTTTTTTATTTCGAAAAACTATGAAAGAAAAATGTGAGTGGGCCCTACTTGATTTATTTTTTTTATATATATTTCACCCTCATTCTTTCTCGTCCGTCCCCAACAAGAATTGATCTATCACATAACTCTTTTACCCTTAAAGAATGCAACAAAGAGCACATAGGGATGATTTAAACCTTTTTGGGTCACGGGCCTATTTTGACATAATTTGGATAGGCCTCTTACAAAGGGATACGGTGCCTGGGATCGAGGCTGCTAGGTCTAGATGACATGATGAAAATAAGAATGACCTAAAGGCCGACATAGGTTAAGAATTTGACTAGAATGTGATTCAAGACGGCACGTGGTCGATGGTGGCTTCTCTATCTGTCCACCCACTCTATGCTCCCCCTCCTCCCCCTAAAAATATGGGTGACTCACAAAAAGTCTGTGTACGCCTAAACACTAGTTGCAGAAAGAAAACTAGATATGCATATAATGACAGTTTGTAAAGCAATAACACATAAGAAAACCGGCAAACAAATAGTTAACAGAGCAAGAAATAAAATAAACAAACACCTCAATCAAATATTCTAAAAACCCAACTAAATCAAAGTATCAGCTCGGACATGTAATTCCCCAGCAGAGTCGCCAAAGCTGTCACATTACTTTTTTACCAACTCTATAAAAGATATAAAGTTATTTTTAAGAGCTAAAGGGCTTCAAATTCTAAAAGTGATAAAGTATTGAGTTCAAAAAGGGATTTGCCAGAGCCGCCACCTAACATTTTATTTTGGTGTGCAAAGTCACCATTAAAAATTTATTTTTCCCTTTAAAACACATTGGACTCCAAACCGATTTGCGAAAGAAGATTCTACATAAGAGGATTCATTTGACTCAGGAATAAGGTGTTAGGCATTCCCCGTATACTGTGAAGACCATGGCTGCATTACTTGATCTAGCTGACTTTTAAAAATACTCGAGTCGAGGCAAAACACACAAAAAGAGGTTCGAGCTTGTCCCTACCTATAAAAGAAAATTAAAAAGAAAAGAAAATAACGTATTAAAGTCCTAAACTAGCTTATAAAATATTTTCCCCACGATATTCGTCAAGGCCTCCAAATACATACACTACGGGGTAGACCCCTGAATAAAAATATTTATAAATTTCTCGAAGGAACAATATCTAACCTCGAATAAAACAGAAAAATTCAAAAGTTTACCCACCCAAGTGTGGTAGGCCTAAATATACTACTAGAGGATAATGTAAGAAAATAAAGTAACAAATATTCAAGGTCTGGTTTCAGTTAAGGTCCGATTTCTTCTCATCTTCAAACCCTCACCCCTCGGCCAAATCCGTCAAACAAACATCCTTAAAGTAAATCAATGTCTACAACAAATAAGCTACTTAATACATGAAACTAACAAGCAAACAATCATATGAATAGTAAATAAAGTGATGAAACGAGATGGAATAACGAAATGTGGATTAAAAGCACGATGAACCAACTCACATGCACGTACACAACAATTTATCCCGAATAAAGTTTGCATGCTAAAAATTGCAATGACACACAATTACTATTTAGTTCTACTAAATCATGTTGGTCACACCAAGTGTGAAAATAACAACATTTTGTGAAGGAACCGTTTTACTTTCTATATCAGTCATGAAAAATCAAATGCACAAACTGAATAATCTCCAAACCACCGACATATTATTATTACCAATGGATTGACCTTTTAATTCAAGTAAGACCCAACTTAAGACTTAATATCTTTTGAATGAACAACATGATTTTGAGCAACATGCGTGACTTTCATGTGCTCTAGCTTTTAATCCAATACAAATACAAGCAAAAACTATTGAGTTCACGGGAATCCATAGCTATTGAACTGGATCCGCCCCTGAGCATGAATCATGAATTTTCAACGTAGAGCACATGAAAGTCAAGCATGAAATTAACACCGTTAAATTAAACCTAATAATTCAAGTATGGTTAGTGTTAAAAACCAGAGAAATTCAAGAAAGGAAAAAGGAAACCAAACAAACCATTTAAAATCAGAAAACTAATGTTTAGGCTTTCAGTCAATTGAACGAACCCACAAACACCAACAAAGCCTCAAGTAAACTCCATTTTTGAAACAAAAAATCCAAAACTGATGATGAAAAACGCAGAATATTTTGTATTTTTTTTTTCTGAAACTCAAATCCTAACAAATTCAAAAAACAGAAACATTCTCTTATTGTATGTCCTTTTCCTGAAATTAAAATAAGCGAAGAACCAGAGGAGAGATTGAAGAGAAAAAGAATTTTACGCTAAACACTAAAAAAGAATTTCCAAATTTCCGTCCCACTTTTTTCACGTCCTAAAATTCCCCTTCAAATCTGAAAATGAGGTAGGGGTCCCTGAATTTTCTCTTCTCTGACAACCTTCAATGATGGAAAAAATATTTTATTATTAAATCTTTGAAAGCTTCTTACAACTCTCACAGATTTTCACACATAAAATAAATTATCACTACCCCTATTTATAATAGTATAAACTCTATTTCAACTAGAAATATAAAAGCATATTCCTATATTTATTCTAACTGCAAATCCTATTTAGACATGAATTAAATAAATCAAATCCAAAATACTAAGGTTTCCTACTACAACTTTGAATTAGTTTTCCAACATTCTCCCGTAATTCAA
Organism: Nicotiana knightiana; assembly: GCA_005239525.1. Taxonomy (NCBI): domain Eukaryota; kingdom Viridiplantae; phylum Streptophyta; class Magnoliopsida; order Solanales; family Solanaceae; genus Nicotiana; species Nicotiana knightiana. Next base: position 30,159 of record ML368304.1, on the reverse strand, counting down.
AGTTGTATACGTCTTACTTGTTCGCTGTGTTGTTATGTTGGAGCATTTCTCTCCAACTTTCACTCTTGATGAAGGGCATGTCTCCATCGCTCAATTTGTTGAAGCACCTGTGTCCAACTCACGTTGATGCACTTTGTCACCAACTGTTGATGCACTTTGTCACCAACACCCAGTTTTGTCGAATCACCTGTCTTCAACACCGGTTGATGCACTTTGTCACCAACATCCAATTACTGATGTACATGTCACCAACTCTCAAATTATTATTTTCTAGCCGCTACTCTCCAATTTTGTAGAGAAGAGTTTCTTTTTCTTGTCTATATTTGATAGCGTCTCTTTGAACTTGAATTTTTTTCTCAATCATTCTCAGCATGATTTTTCTCACGCATATACTATTCGCCCGACATTTGCCAACATATTGAATGGCCGGACGGGCGGCACGCATTGGCTAGCGCCCTCCGCCGGTAGCGGAGACTAATTGATTCTCTCCTAAGATCGTAGAAGCTCTGATCCAATTTGAAGGAAAAATACTTTATTATTAAATCTCTGAAAGCTTTTTATAATTCTCACAGATCTCCACACATAAAATAAACTATCAATACCCCTATTTATAATAGTATAAAATATATTTCAACTAGAAACATGAAACCATATTCCTATATATATTCTAACTGCAAATCCTATTAGATATGAATTAAATAAACCAAATCCAAAATAACTAAGATTTCCTACTACACTTTGAATTAGTTTTCCAACATTCAATCCAATAAACACCTTCTAGATATTTCAATCGTTTGATTTCGTTTGCAAAAGGGTGAGTGAAGAAGGGAGATGATGATTGAGCATATTCTTCACGCTGTTTGGATGAAATGGAGAAGAGAGAGGATAGGGGACTACATGAGTGGTACGAATGAGTCACTCTTCCTATTTTTTGATTTTTCTTTGGGTTTTGGGGCTAGTGGCGCGGCGACAAGGAGGAGGAGAGTGAAGGTGCAGATTTTTTGAGTTTTAGAGTTAGGGTTTGGAGAATATTAGGTTTTAGATGATAGTGTAAAAGAATACGGGCCAATAGATTAAATGGAATGGAGGGCTGGATTTAATTAAGGGTGTCATGACCCGAAATACTACCTTCAGGCCGTGATGACGCCTAACGTTGCACCCGCTAGGCAAGCCAACGTGTCAACTGTATTGATTTATTAGCAAGTGAAAATAACAAACACTGACTATATAACTGAAATAAAGTGCGGAAGCATTAACATAATTCTAAATAACAATATCTAATAACGCAAAAATCCCCTTTAAGTACAACCCAGAAGTGGAGTCACAACCTCACGAACTAGTCTAAGATTTGACTAAAAATAACAGTTTGAAAATAAGATGATGTATCTGTCTGGAAATCACATAAAATATAGGATGAAAGATAGACAGGGACGCCGAGATCTACGAACGCCATGCAGAACTACCTCGGTGTCGTCTGGGATGGACTGAAGGACACTCCCACTAGCGATGTGTACTGGGTCCGGCTGCGTAATCTGCACAACATAAAGAAGTGCAGGTGTAGCATCAGTATAACCGACCCCATGTACTGAGTAAGTGCCGAGCCTAACCTCGGCGAAGTAGTGACGAGGCTAGGAAACGACAACAAATTGCACCTGTGCAGTTAATAGTATAGCAGAAAAATAGAAAAGAATACAGTTACGGGGAAGAACATATTAGGGATAAGAGATAGCAAATACTGAAATGACGGAAACGAAACAACAGTCTAAATTATCCGAAAATAATAACAGGGGTGGACAACACGAATAAACAGTGAAAAGAAATGGCACGGCAAGTCCCCTTGTGCATAACAATATAAAATATGGCACGGAATGTCCCCTCGTGCATAAAGCACATAAACATGGCACGTAATGTCCCCTCGTGCATAAAACATCAGAATCACGGCACGGAATGTCCCCTCGTGCATATATATATATATATATCATCAGCACGACATGGAATGTCCCCTCGTGCATAATAATCATAAACACGGCACGGAATGTCCCCTCGCGCATAAATAATCAATCGGCACGGAATGTTCCTTTGTGCATAAATATAATCAATCGGCAGAAAATGTTCCTTCGTGCATAAATAATAATCAATCGGCACGGAATGTTCCTTCGTGCATAAATAATAATCAATCAGCATAGAATGTTCCTTCGTTCATAAATAATAATCAATCGGCACGGAATGTTCCCTCGTGCATAAATAATAATCAATCGGCACAGAATGTTCCTTCGTGCATAAATAATAATCAATCGGCACAGAATGTTCCCTCGTGCATGATAAGTGTAAAAGCAACAATTGATATGAAAGCTTAACAATACGACATTTCAAATGTTCATAAATAATCAACAAAATTCTGTTGTCACGGCAAGGGACTCAGCTATAACCAATCTTAATCAGAGATATAATGTCAACAGTAAAATCCTCGACCGAACACATAATCAATAATTTTTCTACGTCATGAAATAACCTCCAGGTACCACTTTCAAGGTTCCCAATAGTTCACAACACGGAGAATATCAAAGAACATTACACAACTCATCAAAATCGAATCATAGGCATGCTTGACCACAACATATAGGTACCCGTCACCTTAACTATACATTGGATATGAATTACACATAGAAAATATGACTCTATACCTATTCCCTCAAGCTAAGGTTAGGCCAAACACTTACCTCGATTCCAAGAATCCAAATCAAGACTCTAGCATTGCTTTCCCTCTCGAATCCAACTCCGAAACGATAGTATCTAGACAAAATTGACTCAACAATAACAATAATGACTCAATAATTCAATACCAAAGCCTAAATATGCATTCCCCATCATTCTTCCAAAAATACCAAAATTCGACCCCAGGCTCGCTTGGTCCAAACTCGAGGTTCGGACCAAAACCCGATCACCTATTCCCCCATAAACCCGAATATACAATTTGTTTTGAAATTTGATCCCTAAACGAGGTTGAACTCCCAAAAATTCCAAAAGCCCTAACTCTACCCAAAACCCCCAATTTCTACCTTTAATCCATGATTTTATGCCTAGAATCTAATAATATATGATGAAAATGAAAGAAAACGGGGTTAATAACACTTACCTTTGAAGTTATAGAGGAAGAGTAGCTTGGAACTCGGCTATGGGGATGGAGAAGAAGGAGAGGGTGAGAAATATGAGAAGTCCCGAAATAGAATTTTGTTTTTAAGGCATTAAAATGACTGGGCGAATTTACTCTACACGATCGCAGAAAGGGAGTTGCGATCGCGGAGAGTACTGGCTTTTAAACTTACGCGATCGCGAACAAGGGACTGTGATCATACGGGTACTGAACACTGACCATCGCGATCGCGTTCGCGTAGAGCAACATGTTACCTTGCCCCCAGATCCCTTTAACGCTATGCGATCGCGTGAGGCCCCTCGCGATCGCTTAGAGCACCACCCCCAGGCACTGCGATCGCGTCCAAGGCCCTGCGTTCGCGTAGGGTAATTTCCACACCCAACCATAGACACATCGTGATCGCGTGAGTCATGCCGCGATCGCGGAGAGAAAAACACAGAACACCAAAAACAGATCGAAAACCAGATTTTTCCAACTCTTTTGCACCCCGACACCTACCCGAAACTCCCCCGAGCCCTCAGGGCCCAAAACCAAATATACACTCGACTTCAAAATCATCCTACGGACTTATTCGAGTAGTTAAACCACTAATATAACATCAAAACAATGAATTAAACTCAAAACTCTATAGAATTTTCTCAAACTTCATAAACTTCTAAATTCTCCGAATTTGATCCAAAAAACGTCAAACCAAGTCGGTTTCTTTCCAAATTTTAAAGATAACTCACATAACACATATTGAACCTGTTCCGAGCATCGGAACCATAATACTGGACCGGTAACCCAGATTTCACATCAAAGCTAATTTTCAAAAGTCTTTCTTATTTCAAAAAATAATTTTCTTTAAAAAATTCATTTCTCGGACTTGGGACCTCGGAATTTGATTCCGGGCATACGACAAGGTCCCATAATTTCCTACGGACCCTCCGGGACCGTTAAATCACGGATCCGGGTACGTTTACCAAAAATGTTGACCAAAGTCAACTTTATTCCATTAATTATCATAAATTCAACAGTTCAGCATATTTTCCACATAAAGATTTCCCGGCTACGCGCTCGGGCTCTGCACGACATCGAGGTGAGATTAACGGAGGCTTTCGGGGCCTCAGAATACAGTTTTTGCTAAATTACACAAGATGACATTTTGGGTCATCACAATCTCCACCTCTAAAACAAGCGTTCGTCCTCGAACGGACATAGTAAATTACCTGAATCGGGGAAAAGGTAGGGATAACGACTCCGCATATCGGGCTCGGACTCCCAAGTAGATGCCTTAACAGGCTGACCTCTCCACTGAACACGAACAGAAGGATAACTCTTTGATCTCAACTGTCGCACCTGCCGATCTAATATGGCTATCGGCTCCTCCTCATAAGACAATTCCTTGTCCAACTGGACACCACTGAAGTCAAGTACATGAGATGGGTCCTCAATATACCTCCGGAGCATAGACACGTGAAGTACCGGATGCACGGCTGACAAACTAGGTGGAAAGGAAAGTCTGTAGGCCACCTCTCCTACCTTGTCCAGAATCTCAAATGGACCAATGTACCTAGGGCTCAACTTGCCCTTCTTTCGGAATCTCATCACGCCCTTCATGGGCGACACCCCTAGAAATACCCGGTCGCCTACCATAAATGCTAAATCTCGAACTCTGCGATCCGCATAACTCTTCTGCCTGGACTGAGCTGTTGTTGTAGGAAAACTCAGCTAAAGGCAAGAACTGGTCCCATGAACCTCCAAAGTCAATAACCCAAGCTCGCAACATATCCTCCAAAATGTGAATAGTACGCTCGGACTGCCCGTCCGTCTGAGGATGAAATGTTGTGCTAAAATCGATCTGTGTGCCCAACTCTCGCTGAAATACTCTCCAGAAATGGGAGGTAAACTGAGTACCTCAATCTGATATAATAGATATGGGCACACCATGCAGTCTAACAATCTCTCTCATATAGATCTTTGTCAACTGCTCTACTGAATACGAAACTGATACTGGAATAAAGTGAGCTGACTTGGTCAGCCTATCCACAATGACCCATACTGCATCAAACATCCTCTGAGTCCGTAGGAGTCCAACTACAAAGTCCATGGTGATACGCTCCCACTTCCACTTGGGAAGATGAATCTGCTGCATCAAACCACCGGACCTCCGGTGCTCGTACTTAACCTGCTGACAGTTCAAGCACCGAGCTACATAAGCTACAGTATCCTTCTTCATCCTCCGCCACAATAATGCTGCCGCAAGTCCTGGTACATCTTTGCGGCGCCCCGATGAATAGAATATCAGGAACTATAGGCCTCCTGAAGTATCAACCCACGAATACCATCCACATTAGGTACACAAATCCGTCTCTGCATCCTCAAAACTCCCTCAACATTAACCGTAACCTGCTTGGCATCTTCGTGACTGAATCTATCTCTAAGAACATATAAATGGCGTTCATCATACTGCCTGGCCCGAATTAATACAATGAAGAACAGGCTACGGTATGGGCCAAAACACTGCCAGTCTCAGAAACCTCCAATCTCACAAATCAATTGATTAAAGCCTGCACATCCAAAGCAAGAGGTCGCTCTCCAACTGATAAATAGGCAAGACTACCCATAATGGCTGACTTCCGGCTCAAAGCATCGGCCACCACATTGGCCTTCTCCGGATGATAAGGAATGGTAATATAACAATCCTTCAGCAACTCTAACCATCTCCTCTGCCTCATGTTCAACTCCCTCTGTTTGAACATATACTGTAAGCTCTTATGATTCGTGAACACCTCACATGGCACACCATACAAATAATGCCTCCAAATCTTCAATGCATGCACAATAGTTGCTAACTCCAAGTCATGAACAGGATAAATTTTCTCATGAACCTTCAACTGGCGAGAAGAATATGCTATAACATTTCCATCCTTCATCAACATTGCACCAAGCCCAACGCGTGAAGCATCACAATACACTGTATACGATCCTGAACCTGTGGGAAAAACTAACACTTGTGTCGTGGTCAAGGCTGTCTTGAGCTTCTGAAAGCTCGTCTCACACTCATCAGACCACCTGAACTGGGCACTCTTCTGAGTCAACCTAGTTATCGGGGCTGCAATAGATGAAAAGCCCTCCACAAACCGGCGATAATAACCTGCTAAGCCCAAGAAATTCTGGATCTCTGTAGCCGAGGTGGGTCTAGGCCAATCCCTCACTGCTGAAATCTTCTTGGGATCCACCTGAACACCCTCTATCGATACCACATGGCCTAGAAATGCAACTGAACTCAACCAGAACTCACACTTGGAAAATTTTGCATACAACTGACTATCCCTCAAAGTCTTGAGGACGACTCTAAGGTGCTACTCATGCTCCTTTCGGCTGCGAGAGTATATCAATATATCATCAATGAAAACAATCACAAATGAGTCCAAATAAGGCCTGAACATTCGGTGCATCAACTCCATAGCAGCGGGGGAATTTGTCAGTCCAAATGACATCACCAAGAACTCATAATGCCCATAACGAGTGCGAAAGGCTATCTTAGGGACATTAGATGACCTAATCCTCAGCTGATGGTAATCAGATCTCAAGTCAATCTTGGAAAACACTGAAGCACCCTGAGGCTGGTAGAATAAATCATCAATCCTCGGCAAAGGATACTTGTTCTTAATAGTAACCTTATTCAACTGCCCGTAATCAATACACATCCTCATCGAGCCATCTTTCTTCTTGACAAACAATACTGAAGCACCCCAAGGAGAAACACTAGGCCTAATGAAGCCTTTATCCAACAAATCCTACAACTGATCCTTCAACTCTGGCGGGGCCATACGATTCGGCAAAGTTGAAATAGGCTGGGTTCCTTGAGCTAACTCAATACAAAAAATCAATATCCCTGTCGGGTGGCATATCCGGCAGGTCAGCAGGGAATATCTCTGGAAACTCACGAACCACGGGCACAGACTCCAAGGAAGGAACCTCGGTGCTAGAATCACGAACATAGGCCAGATAGGCCAAACAACCCTTCTCGACCATGCGCCGATCCTTCATATAAGAAATAACTCTACCAGAAGAATGACTAGGAGTTCCCTTCCACTCCAAATGAGGCACGCCTGGCAAAGCCAAGGTCACTGTCTTGTCATGACAGTCCAGAATAGCATAATAGGGGGATAACCAATCCATCCCCAATATAACATCGAAGTCAACCATATCAAGAAGAAAAAGATCAACCTGAGTCTCCAGACCACCAATGACTATTAAGCAAGCACGATAGACTCGATCTACCACTATAGAATCACCCACCTGTGTAGACACATGCACAACATTACTTAAGGGATCACAGAGCATACTCAAATAAGGGGCAAAATATGAAGACACATAGGAGAATGTAGCACCCGTATCAATTAACACCGAAGCCTCTCGGCTGCAAACTGAAACTGTACCTGTAATAACTGCATTAGAAGCCTCAGCATCAGGCCTGGCAGGAAATGCATAGCACTGGGGCTGAGCCTTTCCAACCTGATCATATCTGGGTCGACCTACTGCGGCCTGACCTCTACCTCTCGTGGCATGTCCTTCACCTCTATGAGTCCGACCTCTACTTCTGGCACCTTGACCGCCACCTCTAGTTGGCTGAGGGGGTGGGGGTGCGCCTGGTGCGGGAACCATGGCATGGGATCCCTGATACTGAGACCAACCAGAACCTTGGGGGCAGAACCTGGAAATATTCCCCAAACCACCGCAAGAATAACAAGGCCTCTACTGATGTGGCTGCTGACTCTGGAACTGGCATGTCGACCCTGATAACCACCCTGGAAGCTCTGAAGCGGCGGTGCACAGATAGGTGCTGTTGGTGCATCAATAGGAGCTGGCGATGCACTGTGAGCTACCTGAAGTGCCGATTGATAGGGTCTAGGAGGATGACCTCTGCCTGAAGAATCCCTGCCCCCAGATGAGGCTCCACTGAAACGACCGAAGTGACGGGGCCTCTGTCTGCCCCCTGACCACCACCCTGTGACATAATCATCTCAATCCTCCTGGCCACATTGGCCTCAGTACCTGACTCCTTGGCCATCTGAAGCCTGTTGGGCTGAGCCAAACCCTCAATAAACCTCTTCACTCTCTCACGATCAATGGGGAGTATCATAATAGCATATCGAGCTAGAGTGATGAACCTGGTCTCGTACTGAGTGACAGACATGGATCCCTACTAGAGGTGCTCAAACTACATCTGAAGATCCTCCCTCTGAGTAACTGGAAGGAACTTCCTCACGAATAACTCGGAGAACTGAGCCCAAGTCAATGGTGCAAACCCAGCTGGCCTGGTCAAGCAATGGTCTCTCCACCAAGTCTTGGCGGAACCCGAAAGACGAGAGGTACCAAAATCAACTCCATTGGACTCTACTATGCCGATGTTCCGAAGAACCTCGTGACAGCTGTCCAAATAATCCTAGGGATCCTTTGATGGTGAACCAGTAAATGTAGTAGTGTACAACTTGGTGAATCTATCCAATTTCCATAAAGCATCTGTTGACATAGCTGCTCCCTCAACTGCCGGGGCCACAATGCCTGGCTGAGCTACTCCGGCCATCTGAGGTGCCAGAGTCTGAAACTGAGGATCTAGCTGCTCTGGTGTGCGAGTAGAAGGAGTTTGGGTCCCTCCCCCAGCATGAGAGACGACTGGTGCAGTAGGAAGATTACCGGCCTGAGCCACACTCTCCATGAGCCCCACTAAGCAGACTAGAGCGTCCTGAAGCACCGGGGTGGCAATGAACCCCTCTGGGATCTGAGCTGGTCCAACTGGAACTGTCTGAGTAGGAACCTCACCGACAAAGTCTACATGTGGGTCCTCTACTGGGGCTGTTGCTCTGGGATGAGCCCTGCCCCTGCCTCAGACTCTAATACGGCCTCGGCCCCTCGTAGGAGCCACAACAGGAGAGTCGGGCTGCAGATCAGTAGATGAGGAAGCACGCGTTCTCGCCATCTGCGAGGGAGTAGAATCGAAACTCAATTAGCATTTAGAATTTCAAATCGCACGACAGAAAAGAAGAAAAGTGAAGTTACTCCTAACTTTGCAGCCTCTGGGGGATAAGTATAGACGTCTCCGTACCGATCCCTCATACTTTACCAAGTTTTTCCGTGAGTTCTGAGACCTAAGCAACCTAGTTCTCTGATACCAACTTGTCACGACCCGAAATCCCACCTTCAGGCCGTGACTGCACCTAACGTTGCACCCGCTAGGCAAGCCAACGTGTCAACTGTATTGATTTATTAGCAAGTGAAACTAACAAACACTAACTATATAACTGAAATAAAGTGCGGAAGCATTAACATAATTCTAAATAACAATAGCTAATAACGCAAAAATCCCCTTTAAGTACAACCCAGAAGTGGAGTCACAACCTCACGAACTAGTCTAAGATTTGACTAAAAACAACAGTTTGAAAATAAGATGATTTATCTGTCTGGAAAACACATAAAAGACAGGATGAAATATAGACAAGGATGTCGAGATCCACAAACGCCATGCGGAACTACCTTGGTGTCGTCTGTGATGGACTGAAGGACACCCCCACTAGCGATGTCCACTGGGTCTGGCTGCGTAATCTGCACAACATAAAGAAGTGCAGGTGTAGCATCAGTACAACCGACCCCATGTACTGAGTAAATGCCGAGCCTAACCTCGGTGAAGTAGTGACGAGGCTAGGACACCACAACAAATTGTACCTGTGCAGTTTAATAGTATAGCAGAAAAATAGACAAGAATACAATTACGGGGAAGAACATATTGGGGATAAGAGATATCAAATACTGAAATGCCGGAACCGAAACAACATTCTAAATTATCCGAAAATAATAACAGGGGTGGACAACACGAATTAAACAGTGAAAAGAAACGGCACGGCAGGTCCCCTTGTGCATAACAATATAAAATATGGCACTGAATGTCCCCTCGTGCATAAAACATCACAATCACGGCACGAAATGTCCCCTCATGCATAAAACATCACAATCACGGCACGAAACGTCCCCTCGTGCATATATATATATATATATATATATATCATCAACACGACACGGAATGTCCCCTCGTGCATAATAATCATAAACATGGCACAGAATGTCCCCTCGCGCATAAATAATCAATCGGCACGGAATGTTCCTTCGTGCATAAATATAATCAATCGGCACGGAATGTTCCTTCGTGCATAAATAATAATCGATCGGCACGGAATGTTCCTTCGTGCATAAATAATAATTAATCGGCACTGAATGTTCCTTCGTGCATAAATAATAATCAATCGGCACGAAATGTTCCCTCGTGCATAAACAATAATCAATCGGCACAGAATGTTCCTTCGTGCATAACTAATAATCAATCGGCACGGAATGTTCCCTCGAGCATGATGAGTGTAAAAGCAAGAATTGATATGAAAGCTTAACAATACGACATTTCAAATGTTCAGAAATAATCAACAAAATTCTACTGTCCCGGCAAGGGACTCAGCTATAACCAATCTTACTTAGAGATATAATGTCAACATCAAAATCCTCGACCGAACACATAATCAATAATTTTTCTACATAATGAAATAACCTCCACGTACCACTTTCAAGGTTCCCAGTAGTTCACAACACGGAGAATATCAAAGAACATTACACAACTCATAAAAATCGAATCACATGCATGCTTGACCACAACATATAGGTACCTGTCACCTTACCTATACATTGGACATGAATTACACATAGAAAATAGGACTCTATATATATTCCCTCAAGCTAAGGTTAGGCCAAACACTTACCTCGATTCCAAGAATCCAAATCAAGACTGTAGCACTGCTTTCCGTCTTGAATCCAACTCCGAAAAGATAGTATCTAGACATAATCGACTCAACAATATAAACAATGACTGAATAATTCAATCCCAAAGACTAAATATGGATTTCCCATTATTCTTCCAAAAATACCAAAATTCGACCCCGGGCCCGCTTGGTCCAAACTCGAGGTTCGGACCAAAACCCGATCACCCATTCCCCCACGAACCCGAATATACAATTTGTTTTGAAATCTTACCCCAAAACGAGGTTGAACTCCCCAAAATTCCAAAAGCCCTAACTCTACCCAAAACCCCCAATTTCTACCTTTAATCCATGATTTTAGGCCTAGAATCTAATAATAGATGATGAAAATGAAAGAAAACGGGGTTAAGAACAGTTACCTATGAAGTTATGGAGGAAGAGTAGCTTGGAACTCGGCTATGGGGCTTGGAGAAGAAGGAGAGGGTGAGATATATGAGAAATCCCGAAATAGCATTATGTTTTTAAGGCATTAAAATAACTGGGGGAATTTACTCTACGCGATCGCGGAAAGGGAGTAGCGATCACGGAGAGTACTAGGTTTTAGACTTATGCGATCGTGAATAAGGGACTGCGATCACGTGAGTACTGGACACTGACCATCGCGATCGCAACCAAGCGATCGCGTCCGCGTAGAGCAACACGCTGCCCCACCCCCAGATCCCTTTAACGCTATGCGATTGCGTGAGGTCCCTTGCGATCGTGTGGAGCACCACCCCCAGGAACTGCGATCGCGTCCAAGGCCCTGTGTTAGCGTTGGGTAATTTCCCACCTCCAACCATAGACACATCGCGATCGCGTGAGTCACGCCGCTATCGCGGAGAGCAAAACACAGGACACCAGAAACAGATCGAAAACTAGATTTTTCCAACTCTTTTGCACCCCGACACCTACCAAAACTCACCCGAGCCCTCGGGGCACAAAACCAAATATACACACGACTTCAAAATCATCCTACGAACTTATTCAAGTAATTAAAGCACTAACATAACATCAAAAACAATGAATTAAACTCAAAAATCTATAGAATTTTCTCAAAACTTCTAAATTCTCCGATTTTGATCCGAAACACGTCAAACCAAGTCCGTTTCTTTCCAAATTTTACACATAACTCACATAACACATACTGAACCTGTTTCGGGCATCAAAACCATAATACGGGCCCGATAACCAAGATTTCACATCAAAGTTCATTTTCAAAAGTCTTTCTTATTTTTAGAAAATAATTTTCTTTAAAAAAATTTATTTCTCGGGCTTGGGATCTCGGAATTCGATTCCGGGCATATACCCAGGTCCCATAATTTCCCACGGACCCTCCGGGACCGTCAAATCACGGGGTCGGGTTCTTTTACCAAAAATGTAGACCAACGTCATCTTTATTCCATTAATTATCATAAATTCAACAGTTCAACACAATTTCCACATAAAGACTTCCCAGCTACGCGCTCGGGCTATGCACGCACATCTAGATGAGATTAACGGAGGCTTTCAGGGCCTCAGAACACAGTTTTTGCTAGATTACACAAGATGACCTTTTGGGTCATCACAAAGGGTTTGTTAGGTTGACGGGTCAGATGGATTGGTTTGGCGGGTCGGAGTGTTGATTGGTAATTTTTATATTGGGCTCATTTCTTGTTGGGTTTAAAATTGGGATACAAAGCTGAAAATTTTGGACAATTTAATCAAGATTAAGGGTGTGTTTAGTATAACGAAAAAAATTGTCTTGGAAAATAAGCAGTAATCTTATACATTTTTCGGTGTTTGGTATGCAAATTAGGAAAAATAAATTCTCAAGAGTATTCATAAATAATTCATATATAATATACATGAAGCCATAAAATTTCGAACAAACAATCTTCCGAACCCACAAACTTAATGAACTTTGGAACTGCTAAAATTTCGAACCCGCGAAATTTAGAACCCGTAAACTTTATAATTTCTCAACCCGTAAACTTCCAAACACATAAATATCTGAACTCATAACTTTTGAACTTGTAAAATTTTGAACCTTTAAACCAAAAATTAAAAAAACTAAAACCGAAAAATATATTAAAAAATATTTTTTCCGGAGAGGGGAAGGGGGCTGAAAAATAAAAAACTAGAAATTTAAAATTACAAAAAAAAGTAAAAAAATAAAAAAATTTGTGCGGCGGGGGGTTTGGTGGGGGTGGGGGTGGGTGGTGCAGAAAAACGAAAAAACAAAAATTTGAAATTGCAAAAAAAGGTAAAAAAAAAATGTCCTTTTTTTGCAGGGGAGATGGGATGGAGGAGTAGTAGGGTAGGTGGTAACGGAAAAATAAAATTTGAAAAATAAAAGCCTTTTTGGAGAGAGGGGGTGGGGTGGGTTGGTAGGGTGGGGAAGATTGAGAAGAAGTTTTGGAAAATATTTTCCCTTCTTTTGATAAGGAAAACATTTTCCTCCAATTGAAGGAAAATGAGTTCATAAGGAAAATGTTTTTCAAAATATTTAAGCCAGCCAAACATGGGAAAATTGAAAAATGTTTTCCTTCATACCAAACACACCCTAATACTATTAAAATAAATTATCCATAATGAAAGTTCTTCCTAAAATAAAAATACCTCAAACTTACTAATAAACATTAAATTTTGTTCTAAGATAGAAACTGTTAAAAGAATGAAATTATTTTGTGTTTCCAAATTTATGTTTTTAAAACAAAAATTAAAGTAGACTGAATTTTATTAAAATAAAATAAATAAATATTTTATTATTTAAATTGAAAAGGTATTGGGCACTGATTTAGTTAACGATGTTTTGACAAAGGTGAAATTGATTCAGGGGAGGCATCGTACATTTAAGTCTAGGCAAAAGAGTTATGATGATAGGAAGGCTCGGATGTGGAATTCATGGTGGGTGAGAGGGTTCTACTTAGAGTTTCGTCAATGAAGACTGTGATGAAGTTTAGGAAGAAAGGCAAGTTGAGCCCGTGGTTTATTGGTTATTTGGCGTTCTAGAGAGAGTTGGAGAGGCGGCCTACAGATGTGATGATCCAAAGGGTCATCTTATAATTTAAGACTCCATTCCAGGCTCGTCAGACTTAAAAATATTATTTTTATTCACCTCGATTTATTGCATAGTTCGGGCGTGAATCCGAAAAGCCTTTATGTGAAAATATATGAAATAATAATTTTTGAGAGTTAAAAATTTGTTTTTTAGTTGAATTTTGTTAATGTTGTGAGTAAACGGACCAGGGCCCATGTTCCGACGATCCCGGGAGACGGTAGTAAAATATGGGACTTGGGCGTATGCCCGAAAATGAATTCCGAGGTCCCTAGTTCGAGAAATGAATTTTTGATGAAAATTGTTAAACTGAAATTTAAAGGAATTAAAGAAATTGACTAATATTTGAACTCGTTGGTATCGGGCCCGTATTTTGGTTCTGAAGCTCTGTACAGGTCTATTATAACATATATGTCATGTCTGTGAAATTTGGTAGAAATCGGAGTTTATTTGACGTGATTCGGACATCCGGTTGAGAAGATATTAATTTTGAAGTGTTCTTGAGAAATTCATGAGTTTTGATGCTAAATCCGTAGTTTTAGGTGTTAATTTAGCGAGAAAGTCCGTAAAATATTTGTAGACTTGTGTGCATGTTTTGTTTGGAGCCCCGAGGGCTCATGTGAGTTTCGGGTAGGCTTCAGGATGTTTTGATCTTAGAGAAATATGTTGTTTTACTGTTGCTGGTGCGCAAAATTTTGTGCTTCGTGTCGTAAAGTACTGGTCACGAATGCGAAGCACTGGGGGGTGGTACCCTTTGCGAACACGACCAGCCTTCTGTGAACGCGATGAGTTATGGGACCTGGGGGAGGGGAGGGGAGTCTTCTACGCGAACATGATCACTGGGTCGTGAATGTGATGGGGGGGGGGGGGGGGGATGCCTTTCGCGAACGCATGGAATGACTCACAAATGAAAAGACCAAAGCATCGCGAACGCGACAGATCCTTCGCGAATGCGAAGAAGACCTGCCCAACGATTAAAAAAGAACCTAAAAACGGGAATTTGGCCATTCTTTTATATTTTCAAAAGCAAGAGGGCTTAGAGGCGATTTTCAAGAGACAAGTTCTTCACCAAAGTGTTGGTAAACGATTCTTAACTACTTTCTTCCAATTACCCATTGTTTTTCATCAATTTACAACTAAAAATCTAGGGTTTTTATGGTAGAAATTGGGGTTTGGGTAGAATTAAGGAATTTTGTATAATTGGAATTTAGACCTCGAATTGAGGACGGATTTCTAAACTAGTTACATATTCGGGCTCAGGGTGAACGGGTAAACGGATTTTAATCTGAACCTCGAGTTTGGACCAAGCGGGACCGGGGTCGATTTTTAACTTTTTTGGAAAAACTTAGGAAAACAATGATTATGCATTAAAGTTAATTTCTTTAGCAATAATTAATGATATAGAACTAATTATGATTAGATATGAGTGGGTTAGAGGTGATTCCTAAAGGAAAAGTTATACTTGAGCAGTAAGTGGTCTGCGAAATCGAGGTATGTGTTTTGTCTAACCTTAGCTTGAGGGAATAGGTATTGTGTGATTTCTTGATACATGTTTTGTTGCTGAATACGATGTATAAGTGAGGTGACGAGTACCTATACGTTGTGGTCGAGTCATAACATGCGAGTGAAAGTCCATTCTTTCTAATCTGTAGTCTTAAAGCCTATTATCCATGCTTATTGTTGCTATTGAGATGTTGGGAGAATTGTATCCGGTTCCACCGAGATGGATAACATTTTGAACATTGATTCGAGGTTGAGATGTTAAATTGTGAAAGTAATTATTGATGAAATATTGATTCCTTGTGAAACTTCTCCTTATCAATTTTTATTGATTCTGTGAATGGCGAGCAAGAGTGTAAAGCACGAAGGGTGATGTCGTGCATAATTTATTTTATATGGTGAGGAAGAGTGTAAAGCACGAAGCGTGATGCCGTGCATGATTTATTTATATTGTGAGGAAGAGTGTAAAGCACAAAGGGTGATGCACAAAGGGTGATGCCGTGCATGATTTATTTATATTGTGAGGTTGAGTGTAAAAGCACAAAGGGTGATGCCGTGCATTCTTATTTATAATCTGGTGAGGATGAGAGTAAAAGAACAAAGGGTAATGCGTGCATTCCTATTTGTTATTTGGTGAGGCTGAGAGTAAAAGCACGAAGGGTGATGTCGTGCAAATTTCCTTCCTATTTCAGTTGCTTAATTTGGTTGTTTGTTAATCATTGTTTATTTCTACCTTCTTGTTTTTCTCACTCCTTATGTTGAAATTTCCCATTGTATGTCCCCTTCCCATTAATTGCTGTTTTAATTCTTTATTTGTTGTTATTTCCAATAGCATGATTATATAGGTGCAGGTTTTATGTGGTGTCATGTCCTAGCCTCGTCACTACTTCGCCGAGGTTAGGCTCGGCACTTACCAGTACGGGGCCAGTTGTACTGATACTGCACTCTGCACTTTCTGTGCAGATCTAGGTTTAGATCCGAGTTGAGTTCGAGTTCTAGCGGACTATTCGCACGGAGACACGAGATAAACATGTCGACTTCCGTAGATTCCTGGAGTCTCTTCTTTATTATTCAGTTGTTGTTTCATTTAGTTCATAACAAATATATATTTTATTTGAGCCAAATACTTGTAGTAAATTCTTAGTTGTTAGTTAATTGTGACTCCAAACCCTTGGTAGTTAGATATTAGTAGTATTTTCGCAGTATCGTATATCATTTCGCTTATTATTTTGTTGAGTAGTAGTAAAACTTCGTATATATTTTAATGTTTTAATGTCGTAACCCTCTAATGTTGGCTTGCCTAGCAAGTATAGCGTTAGGCGCCATCATGGTCCCGACGGTGGGAAATCGGGTCGTGACAACATATTTCCTGTGCCACCCAACTTATCGGTAGTTCGGTGTTCCATGTTTTCATGTTCCAGAAGTAGTATGAGGATCAGTCACATGTTTTAGATTTCAACGGTGCAGTTATACATTTATTTGACTTATATTGAGGAGCCAGTCGACATTGTGGATAGGGAGGTTTGAAAGCTGAGATCGAAGAATATTTCATTGGTGAAGGCCAAGTGGAGAGGTAAGCCGATCAAGGAGGCAATGTAGGAGACCGAGCATGATATGCGGACCCGATATCCTTATCGTTTTGGCACTTCATATATGTTTCTAAACTCGTTTGAGGACGGACATTATTTAAGAGGGGGAGAATATGACGACCCGGCCGGTTGTTTTGAGTATTTGAGCCACGTTACCCTATTAGATGCTTCCCGTATGTGTATTTGAGGTTATGTGACTTGCGTGGATGATTGGTTTAGTTCTGGGAAGGTTTTTGATTAAATTGGAACATTTTTTCCTAGCTTGGAAGCTTAAGTTACATGTATTGGCCAAGTTTGAGTTTTGTGTATTTGACCTCGGATCGGAGTTTTAATAGTTTTGTTAGGTCCGAAGGGTGATTTTGAACTTAGGCGTATGTCCGGATTTGGATTTGGACATTCCTAGGTTGATTTGGTTCTAATTGGCGATGATGGAAATTTGGAGGTTTAAAGGTTCATAGGTTTGGCCCATAGATGACTTTGTGGTGATCGATGTCTATTTGAGATTCCGAACCTTGGAATAGGTTCGTATGGTGATTTTTAGGGGTGTCAATGGTTGTTTAAAAAGTGACTAAACCGACCGAACCGTACTGCACCGAACTAATTTTTAGGTTCTATTTAATAAAATTTTAAGTTTTTATATAAATTTATAATTGTACCAATGATTAGGGTAGGTTTTTTATTTTATAAAAATAAACAGAAAAAAAACCAAATTGTACCGAATAAATTTACATGTCAAAAGTATATTTATATATTAAGTTTAAAAATAATAAATCATTAATTTTTTCCCTGGGCCTTAGAACTATGAAAACAGTCACAAGCCAACAAGTAATTAAACTCAAAATCCTAATTTCCATACCTATAATGCTACTCCTACTGAAACAAATTTATTTCTAGTATATTCACTAGCAGGACACAAAGTATTCTAGCAATTATGAGTAGCAAACTACAACATATTTAATATATTTTCTTTCGTATGATTTAGATTTATCTTTTTGAATATCTAATCCTATATAGACTTTATTCTTGAGCCCCAACTTGGTTAATATCTTTCTACTAATATGATTTATATTTTCTTTGTTTTTGCTTAGTTTCTTTTATACTGCTGTAGAATAGTTGATGGATCTATATTATGGCCATCTTTCATATTTTCTTAATTCATCGCCCTTTAAACAGTAAGAATATCTAGAAAGTTTTTCTAAGTCCTATAAAAGTGTGTATGTTATTGCATTCTAGTTCTACTAGTGACTTTTACATGACATTTAAAAAATACCAAAAATTAACTGAACTGTACTGATACTTAAGAAAAACCGACATGATTATGACGGTTTTGAGTCTATTTTTGGTTATACATAATAAGATAACCGATAAATTGGTATGGTGCAATTTTTTTAAAATAACCGTCCTAATCGAAACATTGACACCCCTAGTGATTTATGACTTTTTGAAAAATTTGGGGCCATTACGAGTTATTTAGGCATATTCGTCATAAATTTGAAAGTTGAAATTTTGAAATAGTTCATTATGCTTGAATCAAAGTGTGATTCCTGATTTTGATGTTATTTTATGTGATTTAAGGTCACGAGTAGGTCCGTGTTATGTTTTGCGATTGGTTGGTGTGATTGGATAGGGTCACATGGGCCTCAGATGTGTTTCGAACCATTTCACTCATGATTAGAGTTGCTGATTTTCTAGTGTGCTGGTGTCCATCGCGATCGCGGAGTGCATTTTGTGGCTGGAACCTTTTTTTTCTTCGTGTTCACATTGTGAAGGTCATGATTAGGAAACTATGGAGCTTAAGCTTTGCATTTATGGTGGTGGGTTGCGATCGCATAGGGTCTGTATCAGGAAACGAGGTCAGGTAGCTTAGCTTTCCCTTTTGCGGATAGGCATCGCGTTCACGTTGGCTTAAGAGTTGGTGAAGCGTGATCGCTGGCAGTTGGTCGCGTTCACGTGGAGACTTCTGAAGTACATTTCTTTTGTACTTCACAATAGCAAAGGGAACCTCTGGGCAAACTTAAATAATTATATTTCGAGGTTTTGAGTTTTTTATCATATTTTGAGATTGGGAGCTCGGTTTTGGGAGATTTTAGAGGAAAATATTACGATCTGGATATGAGTATGTATTCTCGACTCATATTTGGCAATTATAAATGATTCCATCATTAATTGTAGCATTTTTAATAATGAATCTAAGTGAAGAAAATTCGGAATTTTAGAAATTTTATTTAAAAATAAACAATGGAAATTTGAACTCCGATTCAGAATCGGATTTGGATGAAACTTCTATGGTTGGACTCATATTTGAATGAATGTCCATAATTTGTGAGATTTATTGGGTACCGAGAGGCGAGCTTAGATTAAATTTTTTTATATTTGTTAAGGATCAGAGATTTATTAATTAGAATCGATTTCTAGAGCCGTGTTTAATATTATTGACTTGTTTTTTTGCTAGATTTGACCTGTTCGGAGGCCGATTCGAGAGGCAGGGGATATTTAGAGTATCGATTTGACTTGTTTGAGGTATGTATCTTGTATAACCTTGTGTAGGAGGATAACCCTTAGGATTTGGCCTCAATTGCTTATTTGTATTATTTTAAAATCAACGTGTACACAAGGTGACGAGCGTGTACATGGGTGCTATTTGTGGGTTATAACTGGTTTAGATTTTGGACTATTAATATGCCTTAAATTGGGGTTATTTTTTATATGAAACATGTTTAGTCACTTTGTGACCACATGATCATGATCACTACATTTGGCTTAGCCATAGTCATACTTTATTGTTGAATACTCTTCCACACTTTTATGTTGTCATATCCTTGTGAACTTTGTTTTTAAGTTGTGAGCTTATATCTTGATGAAACTTTGGGTATTATTTTTTTTGTAATAGTGTGGCATATGTGGACCTGTTGCGGGGGTTGATTTATGTTGTGTGGTGTATAAGGGTGGCGAGATGTGCATGCGGATACATAAGGGAGGCATTTTATTGTAATATGTATGTGGGGAGATAAAGGTGGGTTATGGGCATGTGGAGACATAAGGGAGGAATTTCATTGTGATGCATATGCGGCGAAATAAGGGTGGCCTTGTTGATGATGTTATGTGACAATTCAGGGGTGCATTTCTTGATTTTGTTACGTGTGAAACAGTTGATATTTCGTTTCCTACATGTTTTTTAAAGCTCCCGTCTTGTATTTTAATGAGTTGTTAGTTGAATTGACATGCTATTACATTCCTCACTTCTTTGACAATTTGTTGACTAAAAAGGGTTTTTCACATTGAGTTGTTCTCACATGCTCTACGAAATGGTTGATATTGTTCTTCCTTATATATATATATATATATATATATATATATATATATATATATATATTCTGTTGCCAGTTATTGTTATATTGCACAAGTCCTTACTAGTGAGTACCACATGTTTTAAACCTTGTCACTACTTTACTGAGATTACTCTTGATACTTACTCGATACCGTCTGTGTTGTACTCATACTATGCTTCTGCACATTTTTTGTGGAGATCTAGGTACTTCTGATCGAGCAGATTGATAGAGAGGCGTGCTTGAGCTTGTTGGAGACTTCAAAGTATCTTTGTTGTTCCCTTTGCAGGCCTCAAAGTCACCCTCTTTACTTTATTTTGTACTATTGATCGAATATATGAGTCCACCAAACAGTATAGAAACTTGGTCCTGTAATAGTTCCCGCACTAACTAATGAAACAATACATAAATAGGACACATGATTTTTACGTTGAAAAATCCCTACTCAAGGGGATAAAAAATCATGACCTACACTAGTAGGATTTCAACTTCACTAACTTACAATACACCTATTACAAGTCACTTTGTAATAACTCTATTACAAAGACTTCCACCTCACTAACTTGGAATACACCTATTACAAGCCACTTTGCTACACACTTATTACAAAGACTTCAACGTGCAACGGTATATAAGTGAGTTAGACTTGGCCGGATAACACTTTAACTAATTTTACCTGAATATGATATTCATAGCCATATGGTGGGAATCAGGTTCTCAACTAGGCTTCATTATCCCTAGCTCCAGCTTATTTCTCTCAAAATGTTCTCTGCTCAGTGCTTTGGTAAAATATCTGCAATTTGATCTTCTGTACTATAGAACTTCATACAGATAAGCCATTTCTCCTCATTGACTCTGAGAAAATGATGTCTCACATCAATGTGCTTGGTTCTTTTATATTGAACCGGTTTCTTGGCCATGTTGAGTGCACTGGTATTATCGCATAAAAGAGGCACAAAGTCAATGTGCACACCAAAATCTTCCAATTGTTGGTTGATCCATAGGGCTGAGAAGGTCTGACTGGTTCCCTTGCATTCTTTTCTCAGCTGCCTGGTTCCTCTCTAGCTGATGAGGAAGAGACTGCATTGTCTTCACTTGGCTCCTTCACTTGACTCATCATGTCTGCATTTCCATTTTCCATATCAATGACTTCACCTGGAACTAGCAGAGGCTCTCCATCCTGATCACCCTTGTTTCTTATCTCACAGAAAAGGTAGGACTCGTCAAAGATTACATGTACACTTTCCTCTACACACTGATTCCGCCTATTGTAGACCTTGTAGGCTTTACTTTGAGAATAATATCCCAAGAAGATTACTTCATCACTCTTTGCATCACCAAATTTTATTCCATATTCTGATCTTATGCATGCTACTTTTGAATTTATCCTTACTTGAATTTTCTTCACAAAGGCTTTTTCCTCCTCTGCTTTGCACTCTCATAGAGCCACATAAATCAATATTAAGGAGATCAAGTGGTTTTGAGGTGCTGACATCCTTCTTTGACTTAAATGAGGCTTTCACATGCTTCCCTCTAGCACAAGCATCACAAATTTTGTGCTCCATGAACTTTGGCTTGGGCAGACCATGCACCAGATCTTTTTGAACTAGTTTATTCAGCAGAGAAAAGCTTGGATGCCCCAGTCTTCTGTGCCACAACTCAGCATCATCATCAGCTACTTTCAAGCAACTCAGATCAACACTTTATAGGGACTCAAAGTTTATCAACGTAGATGTTCTTGTATATTTTGGCCACCAGTAAAACTTCATCGTTACTTAGATTAGTAACTGTGCATATCTTTCACAAGAACTCCACCTTGTTTTCTTTTATCACATATTTGAGAAACACTCAAGAGAATGTACTTGAGGCCATTGACATAGTACACATTCTCAATTGAGTGAGTGAGTGATTTCCCAATCTTTCCAACTTCAAGAATATATCCCTTTTTCCCATTTCCAAAGGATACACTTCCTCCTTGTAGGGCTCTTAGTGAAAGAAAGTCCATGGTGTTCTTAGTCATGTGCTTTGAGCATCTACTGTCCATGAATCATTGTTGACTGCTTCCTTTTACTGTTCCCTGCACATGGAAATCAAGACTTAGATTTATGAACCCAAGCAAGTTTGGGTCCCTTGTAATAAGCAAGAGGATGAATAAGTGCTCTTTTAGTCCATGCTGGTAACATGCATTTTTATGAGTGGCACCTGATCCCATTTCAGCAGTTACTCTTTCAGCAAAAACTTTGTTTTTCTGAAGAGACTGAACCCTGGCTTGGCAATTTTCTTTGAAACGCCCATTGTTCCCACAGTGGTTACACAACCAATTATCGGGTACAGTAACATATTTGCTATGAGGGTTGTAAGGATTTCTCTCCCTTTGAAACCCTATTCCTTTCCTGTTTCCTCCATTATTAACGTACATCGCAGTAATAACAACTGAGGACCAGGTCCACTTAAGAGACTTTTCAAGGTCATTTTTTACTCCTTCCAAATGTGCTTGAAGTTGTCTAGTTTTCTCAAGTTCAGCACATAAACTAATTTTTACAGCATTTAATTCGTTTTCTAGCTTGATATGTGCTTTACTAGAAACTCCTTTTCCTCTATCAGTCTTTCCAGACACACATTCTGCTTTGAGTTCCTCTATTTTATCCTTCAAATCTATAATCACAACTAAGAGGTCATCTCTATCTTTTTCTAAAGCATCAATTTTCTCCACTAAGTCATTCTTTTCTTTACTGAAATTTTCAATGGTTTCTTTTAAGTCAACAACTACTACCATCAAATCATCTATTTCATGTTCTATACTAGCAAATTTTTTCCAGTTATAAGCACCTTTTCATTTTCCAGATTGCTTTTGGTTTCCTTCAGATCAATTACACAAACTACCAAAACATCTCTAGTTTGTTCAGCATCTCCTAACTCTATGGTTAAGGCATCCTTATCATCTACAAGACTATGATAGGCAACAATTAACACATTTTCTAATGACACGAATTTCTTAGGAGAGTAGGATTTTAGATTTCTCTAAACATCCCTAAAATTTACCTCATCATTGTCATCATCTTCATCATTGTCTGATTGAGCCATCAAAGCAAATATTGAATCATATTTAATTGTTTCACTTTCAACTTCCATCATAGATCTATCACCTCCATCAGTTTCCTCTTCAGACTCACTGGAGGAATCTCCCAATGCCGCAAGAGCTTGCTTCACAACATTGTCAGCGGTGTTTTTCTTTTGAAGTGTTTGTCAGGAACCAGGTTGCTTTTTTCTCCTTTATCATGGTTGTACTTGAAGTGTTCTTGCTTCAAGAAAGTGAAATCTTTGATGAAATACCCTGGCCCACATTTATGACAAAGGTCATAATTCTTTGGTCTGTTAGAACTGCCTCTCTTTGGTATCCCTCCATTTCTTCTGACCATCTTCTGAAACCTTTTGATTAAGTAAGACATGTCATTGTCCTCCTCACTTCAGTCATTGCTTTCAACTTTGAGTACCCGGTTCTTTTCCTTCTTTGGTTCTCTTCTTTCACTGTCCTTCTTCTTCTTCTTCTTCTTCTTCTTCTTCATTTCGTACGTTTTCAGATTTCCAACTAGCTCATCTATTGTTAGCTCATGCAGATCCTTTGCTTCAGTAATGGTATTCACTTTACTCTCCCATGAACTGGGCAAGACAGTGAGATTTTTGCTCATGATCTTGTTCCGAGGAATGATTTCACCAAGAGAGTGTAGCTCATTTATAATGGAAGTGAATCTTGTGTGCATGTCTTGAATGGATTCATCGTCCTTCATTTTGAAGAGTTCATACTTGGTGGTGAGCATGTCAATCTTAGATTGCTTTACTTGAGTGGTTCCCTCGTGAGTTGTTTGCAAAGCTTCTCATATTTCCTTGGCAGATTGACAAGATGAGATCCTGTTGTATTCGTCAGGTCCTATGCCACACACCAAAATTTTCTTGGCACGAAAAGTTTTCTCCACAACTTTCCTATCTGCATCGTTGTATTCTTTCCTGGTTTTTGGCAGTGTCACTGGAGTGTCTCCAACCTTCTTCGTTGGGACATAAGGACCATCAAAAATAACATCCCACAACTCAGAATCTTCTGCCATGATAAAGTCATGCATTCTTATCTTCCACCAGCCATAGTATTGGTCGTTGAATCTTAGGGGTCTTTAAGTTGATTGTCCTTCCTCGAAGTTTGGTAGAGCAGCCATTTTGAGGATCCTCTCTAGCTGTTAACCTTTTAGAAAGAACCCGCTCTAATACCAATTGGTAGAATATATGAGTCCACCAAACTGTATAGAGACCCTGTCCTGTGATAGTTCCCGTAGTATTAACTAATGAAACAGTAAGTAAATGGGACACAATATTTTTACGTGGAAAAGTCCCTACTCAAGGGGATAAAAGACCACCACTTACACGAGTAGGATTTAAACTTCACTAACTTTAAATACACCTATTACAATCCACTTTGTAATAACTCTATTGTAAAGACTTCAACCTCAATAACTTGTAATACACCTATTTCAAGCCACTTTGCAACACACTTATTACAAAGAGTTCAACCTATGAGTAACTCTAGTCATAACACAAACTCTAAGGGTTTATGGTTTTTGGAGGTTCCTAGTAAAAGCTTCTAGATAAGCAACTTAGGAATTACAATGAAGAACAAATACAAAGATACAACTCAACTAAGGACATACACAAGACTTGTTACGGAACTGGTCCATAGTAGTGTTGCACTTTGTTCTTGATACACTTGTGACTTCAATGCTCTATCAGGTCTTTAATGTTTGAGTGATCTCACAAGTGTTCAAGTTATGTTTTTTGTGATACTTATTTGTTGATATAATTAGGATGATATCACATAGATAATGTAAACACTTGGTTGGTAAAAAAAAAGCCCTTCCCAATGGGAAGTAATTGCTGCACTGTAGCATGTACAGTGCATGCATTCACTTTCCAACTGTAGAATTGACTTCGTAATGCTGTTAGGGAATCTCCAGGGGATCAGGTCCCTGGGTTGATTCTTTATCTTCTGGAGTCATAGCAACTCACATTGGGTGGAGTCCGTTGATTTGAGTTGTGTACCAAGTGTGCCAGGTTACTTATCTGGTTCTTCGACATTGAGTTTGTTAGATCATCAAAACATAAAGCTAAGGTACTGTAAACCCATCAATTTTCCCTTTTTTGATGATGAAAAACTTAGATATTGAGAACACATGTTTAGAGAAAAATAAACCCGATGAAGTAATAGGAACCACACGAGTTCCCCCTGACTTTATGCTTCCCCCTTAATCAGATCCCTGTTTCAATTATACTTCCCCCCTTTTTGCATCATTAAAAATACACAAGCAAGTAATCAGCATAAAGAAGTCTAGCCTAACTAACTCATGCTACATGTGTGCACACAACATGATAGAAAGGAGAAAGAGAGAAGCATAAACATTCAACAACAAAAGAGGATAGTTTTTATAAAACATAAGCCTTTTCCATTACAACAAAGGAAAATTTGGACTGTTATCGACAATAGCAGTACAAGGAAATTCCATCCATATCACAAAAGAAAAATAAAAACAACTGCCATAGAGTCATAAAAAACAAAAGAGATAGTCCAGAAATTGGTCACTAAACGGTTAGCCTACGGGACACTAGAAGGAGAGGGCTTAGCAAGAGTGTTGAGAATGAGATCAGTTCGGCCTTTGGCCGACATTAAAAAACATATAATATTCGACTCACGGGCATGTGAAGTTATGTACTAAGAGAGATTGGATATAGCTGTTTTCCCCGTGATCAACATTTTCTTTGGTCAGACGAGCGATCTCCTCATTTGACCCTGGTGCCCCTTGGGCCTGCTGACTCTCCAGAATGGAATTCCTTGCCTTCAACTTTCGAATCTATTCAGTAGCACTATTTTGGGCATTGATAAGCTGAGAGATTGTTGAAGTTCTTCCTACCCCTCCACTTTTTTCAACACATTCACATTCTTACAATACAGTTTGAGAGAAGGTGTACTTCTTGGTCCCTATCTTGGGCTACCCTAAAGGCACATCAAAGAACTTGAAAACATGCGTGAGAAAAAATTCATAAGAAAGACCATGGTTTCCATCTTTTAAAGTTGCCACCTTTTGCATGTGCTCAATCATGATGGCTGGAAAGTTTACAACGCGGAATCCATCTAGTGCTTCCATCAAACACAGATCAGATTTGGAAGTGATGGACCTTCTCTCAGCACCGGGTAGAAGAACCTTGTTTACCAACTCAAACAATAGCTGATAAACAGGAAGCAGAGCATTCTTGTGTACCTGTTCCCCCCGCTGGACTGTGCCTTCCTTCACAATATCATTCCTAAAATTTGAGCCACATTCATTCTTGACAAAGGACATACTATCAGTAGGGACCTTAAGTATTCCCCAAGTAGAGCAGCATCCAAAACAATATCAACTCCATTGACCAGAGCACATATATGAACATTTTCAATAGAAAAGAGGTCTGCATAGAAACTTTGGACCTCATACTCATAGACTTTGGGCACATCCACCTTGAATAGATGTCCCCAATGTTGAAACTCGACCATGTCTATTATTTGCCTCATACCTGCCATTTTAGAGATTTCTGGGTCAAAAGTATGACCCCAAAGAACCTTTTGGTACCTCGGCCATTCCTTAACAAACATACTTTCACGTTTCACTCTCTTTGCCGAATCAGGTTCCCTCACTGTTTCCAACTTTCTTTTCCCAAACTTCCCACTCGATTTACCCTTTCCACTTGAATTCACTAAGACATATTCATCAGACAATGATTGTTCACCCACTACTTGTTTTAGCTTGTCACCACTTTTCACTGACTTTGAACTTGGCGTAGCAACACCTTCCTCTGAAGCATTTTCAGCAGATCGCTTCTTTTTCTAAGACCTTTTAACCAAGGAACTTGGTTCCTCTGTTACTTCCTCATCCACTTCCACTACAAGAATATTCTTCTCACTTAAAACCTCTCCATTTTTCACCAGCCTCTTCTTCTTCTTCTTGCTACTCCTTTTACTCTTCTGCATGGCAGACTCAAAAGTCACCTTTGCCTGAAACATAGTGCTAGGTCTCTTACAAGAGGGCTCAGCAGTGGCTAGTGGCCTCCTTCTGTCAATAAACGCATCTAGAGCCACATTATCTTGAGCTTCTTCATCACTAGACTACATGGTAGGAGCCAAAATTCCCAAAGGCTCAACATCAAGGTGAGGAGAAGAAGTAGGGTCGAAACTAATATGGGAAGAGGATCCTTGACCTGTTTTCTTAGGAGAGGGGTCGGGTCCTTTAAGAAGGGATCCAGTAGTTTCTTCTGGTGCAGAATTTTCAAAGAGCACCACAAGTCCTTCTTCCACTGACAACTGAGTCTCTTTCCTCTAAGACTCAGGCATAGAAGTGGCAATCCCATACACTATACCCTCAGCAAAGATGGTCAAAATATTTTCTATGTCTCATTTCTCTAGAGATTCTATGGGTGAAACAAACTCTGAGATAGGGGCACTTGAAGACTGATGAAAACTAACCTTAGAAACCTTTCCCGCTAGTGGAGTCTCACTTTGTTCTCCATCTTTGTTGTGTTCTACGAAAATCTCTGGTGACAGAGACGCGAGACTATCAAGTTTGGGGGTTTATGAGTTTTCAACACCTTAAGAGAGAGAAGGGTCTGAGGGAGTGATGGGAGAAATAGAGGGTGAAGAAGAATCAAGTTTAGGAATATCATCTGTAGTGGTGGTGGAACAGGGAATAGTGATGGGTATTTCGGAGGAGTCAAGGGTTTTGCCTGGGATTTTCTTGACTATGGTAGGGATTATCGGTTGATTTTCAGCCATGGTGGAGAATGAGTTTGAAAGTTCTGGAGAAGGGCTGAAGATAGGGAAAGAGAGAGAGACATAGAGAGATAATCATTCAAAGTGATGAGAGGGTTTTAATGGGAGAAGAGACAATTATGAGGGAGAGAGAAACCTTTTCTGAAATGGCGGTTGTTTTGTGGGGAGTTGCAATATTTCAGAGGGAAGTGAAGGGATTTGAATGAAAATACGTGATATATAGGATCTGAAAAGGTTGATGACATGGCACTCGATTTTTTTGTTTCCTTTTAAGATATGTATGAAAAAGTACAAGACTACTAACCTATGGTGCAAGAACCAGGTTCTTGACCTGTCTTTCAAAAATTCTCAATCCTCTTTTACCACTCATGCATTGCGTCTAAAGCTTCTATAATCATCATGCGTGTCTACCTGCAATGGTATATAAGTGAGTTATACTTGAACGGAAAACACTTTAGCTAATGTTACCTGAATGTGACTTTCATAGCCATATGGTGGGAATCAGATTCTCAGTTAGGCTTTATTAGCCCCAGCTCCAGCCTATTTCTCTCAAAATGTTCTCTGCTCAGTGCTTTGGTAAAGATATCTGCAATTTGGTCTTCTGTACTATAGAGCTTCATACAGATAAGCCATTTCTCCCCATTGACTCTGAGAAAATGATGTCACACATCAATGTGCTTGATTCTTTTATGTTGAACCATGTCCTTGGCCATGTTGAGTGCACTGGTGTTGTCGCATAGAAGAGGAACAAAGTCAATGTACACACCAAAATCTTCCAATTGATGGTTGATCCATAGGACCTGAGCAAGTCTGACTGGTTCCCTTGCATTCTTCTCTCAACTGTCTGGTTCCTCTCCAGCTGATGAGGAAGAGACTTGATCACACTCAACTATGTCTTGTAGAAGACTAAGCGGGCGTTGCAAATATAATCCTGGGGTATTATGCCAGAGTCGATCCCTCAGGGAATTGACGTATCAAGCACGTTGTTTATATTAGTACTCAGCTGTCACCTGATGTTGTTTAAATTACTAATACTAAATATTAAAAGTAAAGATTAACTATACTAAGGTATAAACAATTGTAATAAAATCTAAGGTTATAGTTTCCCCCGCTGGTGAACTTACTTCTCGGATACATCGTATAGCTTGATTAATCGTCTCTATCAATCATGAACGCTCTATCTACCATAAATCTCTCTCAAGTAATTATGATAATTTACTAGACGCACTCTCTCAAGTTACGCTAGCTAGATTGCATTACAGTTCACTTAGATTGCACCCGAAGTATCGTTATCTCTAATCCAACCTCTAAACCCTCGGTTATGACTTTCGTCTATACTCTGGGAGTGGTGTTGTTCAAACAATTACCTAAATATGCACTCTCTCTCAAGTAGATACATAATAAATAGGCACAGCTAATTGAGGGCCCTTCAATCAACTACAACAAGAACGTAGTTGAACAAATAGAGTTTAATCAACCAATCAAAGCTATATTAATATCACAA
>ML368301.1:3895-36074 GCA_005239525.1 Nicotiana knightiana | reverse complement strand
CCCCAGGATTATATTTGCAACGCCTGTTTAGTCTTTATAGAAGACATAGTTGAGCGTGATCAAGGCCTTTTGGAGGGCCTTTCTGGATCGGGTTCCGGTTCTTCAACAACGCAATCCCTTTTCTGAAACCATGCCACGTATCCGAGGTTCGCTTCCCCTCTAGCCAGGTTGGGAACCTGGGTATCCTCTTTCAAGTATCGACACCCATTCCAACTTTGTTGAATTAAGGCCTTAAGTAAGGGAGCCTTGGGGTGTAGCTCAATAACCCGGATGCTCAAATCCTCCTCTTCAGGTATCACTTGATAACGACCCAATTGTCTCAGAACCCGTTGGGGTTCATATGGTTGGACACTCTTGAGACCCATCAGCAGTAAATGATTCCTAGCAGCGGACATGAGTATGACTTCTTTGAGCGGGAGCCATCCAAAAGTCCATTCTATTTGGCTTGCTCGTAAAGACCTTAGATGATCGATCCAGGCCTCGACTCCTTCTGGAACGGGGTAATATTTCACTATTTCCTTATAACCCTCAATGAAGTTGGCTTTCTCAGTACCATAGCTCATGAATTTTGGATGGTGACGAAGATGTTCAATCATCCACATCTGGAGAATGATGTTGCAACCTTCAAAGAATGTTTTTCCCGACTTGCATTCAGTCAAAGCCCGAAAAATGTCAGATAATATGAGTGGAGCCAGGGTATGATCTTTCTTTTCGATCAAGACCAGGGCAATTTTGGCCATCCGAACATCAATAGACCCTTCGGCATTGGGAAAGACCATAACACCCAGAAATGCTACGATGAAGGCAAGCCGGCGATGGATTATCCAAGTATCCTTATCCTGTTTGTTAGTCAAGCCTTTCTCATGTACTTCAAATCCGTCTGAGAAACAGTATCTGGAGTATAAGAAGTAGAATGAACAATACCCATCGGATACTCGGCCTTTTCTCATTTGCCGGCTAACGGAAAGGACCTCAAAGAAACGACGTACTGACATAGGTCTTGGAAAAAAAATTTGTTGATTCCTTAAGTTTCGACCAGAACCCGCATATCCAGCGACCTCTTCTAAGGTTGGGGTGAGCTCAAAATCTGAAAAGTGGAACACGTTATGGGCCGGATCCAAAAAGTTACCAAAGCTTTAATCAAGTCGTTTTGGGGTTTGATTTTCATAAGATCAACGAGAGATCCCAACTGTTTGGTGACCCATTCTTTGCCATCATTATCCAAATCGTGCCACCACATCTGGAGTTGTATGGGAGCCTCTTCTATGGTGTTTAGCTGTGGAGTTTGGATAGTGTTCATCTTGCACCTGTGAGCAAGCAGGGTTAGGATTACCTCCGATTTTGACACAAAAGACCCAATTTTAATTTTTAAAATACAAATTCTCCTAAAGTGGATTATTTGTGAAAATTTGACCAAAGTGGTCATTTTTGCAAAGAATGGCCCCTTCTTACTTTGAGCAAAGTTTTGAGGCAAAACCTGGTACTTTAAGAAGTGACCGACAAATTCATTCTTTAACGAAAACAGCCCTTCGACAATGCAAAATGTTCTAAGGCTTATTTTGGCGAGAATGGCACAAGACTTTAACCGAAGCTTGGTCGGTATTATTTGGAATGACAGACATTTTTTGAAAAGTGGGGTCGGCACCGATGAGGCTTGCCTACGTATCTCACATTCGGTGAGAATCAGAACCACGTAGTTCGGGCAGTTTTGACATAACCGGAAAAGCGGGATATTAACTTATTTTGATTTTTGAAATACATTTTCGTTTTGTTTGAAATATATATATTTTTTGCCTTACTCATTTTTTTTTCCCAAAATTTTGGCAGAGTTTCGAGGTATTTTCCAAATATCAAGGTTTTCCAAAATCGGATAAACTCCTATCCTTCCTCACTCTTGGTATTTCTGTTATTTTCTTTCTTTATTTAGCCGGTCAACAAACAAAACGAGACAAATAATGCACGTAATCAAATAGGATGCATCAGGATGGTCTTTTTCGTTCTGGGTACACCTGTCCTAGACAGACCCAACCCCTGCGTTGAGTCCCTTAAGTAAAAAATGCACGTGATGCAGATAATCGTTCTTACTAGGGATCCGACATGAGGTTTTGTCATTCTAAGGTTAAACCTGAGGTTTTGTTCTAGACCTTGGCTACCCGAGCGGACAACTCGAGTCGGGGTGGGAGCGACGTACCGGTAGCACGAAAGGCTATCCGGCCTAGTGGCTAGTCCATCCCCGTATTTCTTACTTGGTATGAACTCTAACAGAAAGGCGGGCCACGCGAACGTGTGCACCAATTTTAGAAGACTCAAAAAGGAGGCGTAAGAAGGCAATTTATATATAGTTCAAATAAATATCAAAGCGGTAAAAATTTAGCACATTGAGCGCACAAAATATAATAATATCACAATTAATAAAGCCAAGTAAAATCAAATTACAAGCTCGAATTCTTGAACGTGTACGCAATTCCGATAATTTTAAGAAATTCGTTCCTAAAAGTCTCTACGAGTGTTCCTTTTAATATTGACTTGTGTTACGTAAACATATACACAATTTAAGAAAAAATGATATATTTTAGTTATTTCATTCAAAGTTACGTAAAACGTATACTTTGACAATTAATTTATCCTTCTAAATTCATGGTAGTCTTTATCCAAAAGGCTTTCGGGATATGTTGTCTAAAGTCCCTTCCTAAATCATGTCAGGAGATATGGGCTATGGCCTAGTCTAGCCCGATTTTGATCACATTAGGCCATCCTAAGTGGGTTACTTAGACATGATTCGCAGTTGAATAGCTAAACAATCATTTGTATAGTAATAAGTGAGGCATACTTGAATTGTAGATACAAAGTTACATGCATCAGAATTTTTTTTTCTTTTTATTTGACCTATACATCATTCATGGATAATCATCAGAAAGATTATTTAACACAATTAATGGGTCTGAAATTCTAGATCCCATGACTGTTATGATAAATTCCAGAAAGTACAACTGATGTAAATTCCAATATAGTCCAGTCCTTATTACAACAAACAATGTATACAAATGACTATAAATACGCTATTACATTGTTCTTAAATTAAAAAATACAGGTTTTAATAATAATAAGAAAATAAAAGGAACCCAATTAGCTGCTTCTCCTGTGCGAACCAGCAACCTTCATGCTTTAGGATCATGTATTCTTCAGCCTTTAGTCCCAAACTACCGGACATAATTCATGTGCATTTCCAAAGACTGTATCTGATCATTATAGAGATCAGATTCAACCCTTTAAATGTTGTCCTCATAGTGACATCCAATCATGTAAGGTTTAAATTATCGAGACCAATATTTAAGCACTTTATGGGGTAAATTTGACCATTAAGGGGTCAGATTCACTACCATTTAATGCTTATTTATGACTCTACTATAACTTCATTTACATAGACTTAATCACAAAAGCATTTAAGAGAAGTTTCTACTGCTATAATCACATAAATGGACAACCAAATTTCAATAAATAACCACAGATACTGAAGAAGGAAAGATAAACATGTTTTATGCATTTTATGAACTGAATCTGACCATAATAGAGGTCAGATTCAGCTTCGGTTATGCTGAACAACGGGAAACCATCGTTTGGTATTGCAGAATACTTAAACAAACTCAAACAAGCCATACATTTTTCAAATCTTATGCACATGCAGTCAAAGAAATCCAAACGAGATACATATGTACAACGTAATAAGACACATTTCAAGCTCTGAAAGTTTCATTTTTTCTAAGAAAAAGATTACATACATAAATAGCTAAAAGAAGAGCTCAAGCAACAAAGAGAATCAACAAGTTATATAGCAGAAAATTCAGAGTTTAGGAGGATTCATTCATTGATGAAGAAGTTACATTCCTTTAGAGAAGAAAAAATAGAGAGATCCCGACCAAATAAAGGTCAGGCCAAGAAAAGGTCAGCTAGAAGAAAGAAATACCAAACAGCAACAACAGCAGCCTCCAAATTGTTCACTGATTTTTTTTTTTGGAAATTTTCATTTTTTTTTTGAATAAAATGGTATTCTGATTTCTTTGTGATTTCAGATGTTTCAGTCAAAAAAGATAACCAGAATGCAAAAGCAGCTAAAGATATCAGTATTTTTGTTTTTTTTTCCTTTCCTCTTTTCTGTGAGTGAGTGTCTCTATTTATAGGGAAGGGCCCTTCTTTTTCTCCCATGTACTGATCCCTGAATTTAAGGGATAAGAGCATCTTTTGTAACAGATTTCCCTACACCTGGCCTATTCTAGAAGTTTCCTAACAGATTTCTGATTTTCCAAATTAGTATCAACCCCTTAAGTTCTTTTATTATCTATTCAACCCCCTTTTAAACCTTTTCAACTATTAAAAGTAGTTTAATAGGGATCAAAATAGCAACAAACGACAATACGGTCAAATTAAACTAATTAAACTCATTTAGATACTAATTAATTAAGTAGTTAGCTTAAGTAATCATGTTAATTAGTGATTTACAGAGAATCGTAATGTAAAACGGGCACAAGAATAAAGCATATAGGTTTTTTTTCATTAATCTTAAACTAGACCCTAGTTTTAATACATGAAGTAACCAAATAATAAAAGAAAAGAAGTAGAGAGGAAGTCACAGAGTACCAGTAGTGGTCTCCAGGTTTTTGGTTGAATTCTGGCGACTTTCCGGAGTTTGGCCGGACTCCGTTAGGGTTTGAAAATGAATCAAACCCTCATGAATCAATTGCTCTAGTCAAAAGCAATCAACCCATGAAGGTCTGAGCCATTGATTGTCTTTGAATCGGCCGGGGAGTAATTTTGGGGTTTTCAGATTCTTAGATCTGAATTTGAAGCAAATCGATTGGGTTATTGAAGAAACTAGCAACGGGAAGTGATAGAGGAGACGATGGTGATTTCCTGGTAAACTTTTGGGATGGTTTGGAGAAACTCCGCCGCCGGATGAGATTTTCGGCCGGCAGAGTTAAAACGGGGTGAGAGAGACGAGAGAGAGAAGGGGTATGGGGGTGTTAGACTTTGGTGAAATGAAGGGTGTACTTAGGGATTGGATAGTTCTCAGCCGTTGGATCCGGAAAGATCGACGTCTGAGATTGACTTTCTAAAAAACAGGGTCGTTTGGGTAGTGTATGGGGTAGGCCAAACTTCAGCATATTGGGTGCTGAAGTCTTTTAAAAATGAACTAACTAACTTCAGCATGTTGGGTGCTGAAGTCTTACAAATGAACTAAATAACTTCAGCATATTGGGTGCTGAAGTTTTTACAATTGAACTAAATAACTTCAGCACTTCTGCTGAAGTTTTTACAATTAAACTAAATAACTTCAGCACTTCTGCTGAAGTTTTCACGAATGAATTAATAACATCAGCACTTCTGCTGAAGTTTTCACGAATGACCTAATAACTTCAACACTTCTGCTGAAGTTTTCACAAATGACCTAATAACTTCAGCACTTCTGCTGAAGGTTTTCACAAATGAACTAATAACTCCAGCCCTTCTGCTGAAGTTTTCACAAATGAACTAATAACTTCAGCACTTCTGCTGAAGTTTTCACAAATGAACTAATAACTTCAGCACTTCTGCTGAAGTTTTCACAAATGAACTAATAACTTCAGTACTTCTGCTAAAGTTTTTCACAAATGAACTAATAACTTCAGCACTTCTGCTGAAGTTTTCACAAATGAATTAATAACTTCAGCACTTCTGCTGAAGTCCCCCCTTTTTTTTCTTGAAAAACGGGTATTAGGCTGGGTTGTTGGGTCGTGTAGAGTTAGGGATTGGGCCTGGGTAATTCTAGCCCAGGTCCGAATTTTGCCTATTTTACATCTAGTTAATTAACTCTAATTATGTTAACACCCAATAAAAATGTAGTAATTAATTCTAAACTCAATTTGCCTAATTATATTTATTTAAATGATAACCAAGATTACGTGCTTAATCATGTCATTTTAAACTATTTATGGATTTAAATGACGGATTATGGCTACGCAATGTAAAAAAATAAATTCGCAAATAGCATTAAAATCCAACAAAATTAGGAAATCAATTAATTAATTGAGATTTTGTAGGATTATACGATAGGTAAAAATCACGTGCTCACATCTGGTAGTTATCAGGGTGGCAGAGGTTCTCGTTCATTTTCATCTCCAACTCCAGGTGGTTGTTATGAGTGTGGAGAGTTCGGACATGGGTGGAGGCAGTGTCCCCGTCGTCCTAATAGTTCGTCCCAGCAGAGGGTTCAGCCCTCGGCTTCAGCCCCAGTCACTTCACCACCTATCCAGGAAACTAGGGGTGGTGGTCAGGCTGCTAGAGGCTGTCCTAGAGGGGGAGGTCAAGCAGGTGGAGGCCAGCCACGTATTTATGCACTTCTGGCTAGGCCTGATGCGATGGCATCCGATGCGGTGATTACAGGTACTATTTCAGTTTGTCACACTAATGCTTTGGCTTTATTTGACCCTGGTTCCACGTACTTTTATGTCTCATCCTATTTTGCTCATTTCCTAAATATGCCCCGTCAGTCTTTAGTTAAATTTGTTCATGTTTCGACTTCGGTGGGTGATACTATTATTGTGGACCGTGTGTATCGGTCATGTCTTATATTTATCGGGGGTCTAGAGACCCGAGTGGACTTGATGTTACTCGGTATGGTCGATTTTGATGTAATTCAGGGCATGGATTGGTTATCCCCATTTTTATGCTATTCTTGATTGTCACGCTAAGAGCGTGACCTTAGCTATGTCCGGAGTTCCTAGAGTTGAGTGGAAAGGGTATATAGAGCACGTGCCTAGCAGAGTGATTTCTTATTTAAAGGATCAGGGTTGAGAAAGGGTGTGAGTCCTATCTTGCTTTTGTGAGGGATGTTAGTAGTGAGACTCCATCTGTTGATTCTGTTCCTGCAGTCCGTGATTTTTCGGACGTATTTCCTGCAGACCTGCTAGGCATGCCACTTGACAGGGATATTGATTTTGTTATCGACTTGGTGCCCGACACTCAGCCTATTTCTATTCCACCATACCGTATAGCACAAGCAGAGTTGAAAGAGTTGAATGAGCAACTTCAGGAACTTTTAGATAAGTGGTTCATCCGACCTAGTATGTCGCCTTGGGGTGCGCCGATGTTGTTTGTGAAAAAGAAGGATGGCTCCATACGTATGTGCATTGATTATAGACAGCTGAATAAGGTTGCGGTGAAGAACCGGTATCCTTTACCTCGTCTTGATGAATTATTTGATCATCTTCAGGGAGCTAAGGTGTTCTCCAAGATTGATTTAAGGTCTAGGTATCATCAGCTGAAGATTCGGGATTCTGACATTCCGAAGACTGCTTTCAGGACCAGATATGGTCATTATGAGTTTCCGGTTATGTCATTTGGGTTGACCAATGCCCCAGCCGCGTTCATGAAATTGATGAACAACGTGTTTCAACCTTACCTTGATTCGTTTGTCATTGTGTTCATTGATGACATCCTGGTTTATTCTCGTAGCTAGGAAGAGCATGCTCAACACTTGAGGGTTATGTTATAGAGATTGAGGGGAGGAGAAGCTTTATACAAGTTCTCCAAGTGTGAGTTTTGGCTTGGTTCAGTGGCTTTCTTGGGGCACGTGGTTTCTAGTGAGGGTATTCAGGTTGATCCGAAAAAGATTGAGGCGGTGCAGAGTTGGCCCAGACCGTCCTCAGCTACAGGGATTCAGAGTTTCCTTGGTTTAGCGGGATATTACCATCGTTTTGTGGAAAGATTCTCTTCTATTGCTTCACCATTGACTAGATTGACCCAGAAGGGTGCTCCATTCAGATGGTCTGACGAGTGTGAGGAGAGATATCAGAAGCTCAAGTCAGCATTGACCACAACTCCGATTTTGGTGTTGCCTACTGGTTCGGGTTCTTACACAGTCTATTGTGATGATTGTAGAGTTGGTTTGGGAGCGGTGTGGATGCAGGACGGTAGGGTGATTGCCTACGCATCGAGACAGTTGAAGGTTCACGAGAAGAATTACCCAGTGCATGCTCTTGAGTTGGCTGCCATTTTTCATGCCTTAAAGATTTGGCGGCATTACTTGTATGGGGTACAGTGTGAGATTTTCACGGATCATCATAGCTTGCAGTATCTGCTAAGGCAGAAGGACTTGAATTTGCGTCAGAGTAGATGGTTAGAGCTTCTCAAAGATTATGATCTTACTATTTTGTATCACCCAGGGAAGGCCAATGTGGTGGCCGATGTCTTGAGTCGCAGAGCCGAGAGTTTGGGGAGTCTAGCTTACCTTTCAGCAACAGAGCGACCATTAGCACTTGATGTTCAGGCTTTAACGGGTCAGACACTCCACGGGTGGTAGCTAGCATGGCTTTTCGGTCTTCTTTATTTGATCAGATTAAGGCACGACCTTATTATGACCGCCACTTGTTAGTTCTTCAGGATAGAGTTTGTCGGGGTGATGCCCGGGATGTGACTATTGGTGATGACGGAGTTATGAGGATGCAGGGCCGTATTTGCGTGCCCAATGTGGATGGTATTCGAAAGTTGGTATTAACAGAGGCTCACAGTTCGCGGTATTCTATTCATCCGGGTGGCGCGAAGATGTACCAGGATCTGAGATAGCAGTATTGGTGGTGGCGGATGAAGAGAGATATTGTTAAGTATGTAGCACGGTGTCTAAACTGCCAGCAGGTTAAATATGAGCACCAGAGACCAGGTGGATTACTTCAGAGGTTAGATATTCTGGAGTGGAAGTGTGAGCGGATTACTATGGACTTCGTAGTCGAGCTTCCACGGACTTCGAAGGGTTTTGATGCTATTTGGGTCATCGTGGATAGATTGACCAAGTCCTCGCACTTCATTCCTGTCAGCACTTCTTATACTTCAGAGAAATTGGCTAGTATTTACATTAAGGAGATTGTCCGATCGCATGGAGTTACGGTTTCTATTATTTTTGACAGGGGTACTCAGTTCACATCTCAGTTCTGGAGGGCTGTACAGAGAGGTATGGGTACTGACTTAGAGTTGAGCACTACATTTCATCCTCAGACTGACGAGCAGTCGGAACAAACTATTCAGATTTTGGTGGTTCATGGAATCAATTTCTGCCATTAGCGGAGTTTGCATATAATAACAGCTACCAGTCCAGTATTCAGATGGCCCCGTATGAGGATTTATATGGCAGGAGGTGTAGATCTCCGGTTGGTTGGTTCAAACTTGGTGAGGCTAAGTTATTGGGCACAAATTTGATTCAGGATGCGTTGGAGAAGGTGAAGTTGATTCAGGAGCGACTTCGCACTGCGCAGTCTAGGAAGAAGAGTTATGCGGACCGGAAGGTTCGAGATGTGTCTTTTATGGAAGGTGATAAGTTACTGCTGAAGGTATCACCCATGAAGGGTGTTATGAGGTTCGGAAAGAAAGGAAATCTAAGTCCACGGTTTATTGGTCCTTTTGAGGTGCTTCAGAAGGTTGGAGAGGTGGCTTATAGACTTGCTTTTCCACCCATTCTATCGAGTGTTCATCCGCTATTTCATGTGTCGATGCTCAGAAAATATGTTGGTGACCCGTCTCATGTGTTAGACTTCAGCACAGTTAAGCTCAAGGGTAATATGTCATATGAGGTTGAGCCAGTAGCTATTTTAGCTCGCGAGGTCAGAAAGTTGAGGTCTAAGGATATAGCATCAGTGAAGGTGGAGTGGAGAGGTTAGCCAGTGGAGGAGGCTACTTGGGAGACTGAGCGGGAGATGCAGAGCAAATATCCCCACTTGTTTGAGACTCCAGGTATGTTTCTAGACCCGTTCGAGGACGAACGTTTGTTTAAGAGGGAGAGAATGTAACGACCCGGTCCATCGTTACGTAGAACCTGCATATAATTGTTGTTATTGACTTGTCATAGGTTGGTTATTCTGTTAGTGATGTGTTAGAGTTGATAGGCTTGAAATTGTATGGTTAGTGAGAGTTCAGTCATTTAGCCTTTGAAAATAGCCTTAAAATGAGAAAAGTCAATTGAGAGTTGACTTATTGGTAAACGACCCCGGAATGTGGATTTTATGGCTCGGATAGCTTCCTTAGGTGATTTGGGACTTAGGAGTGTGTTCAGAATAATTTTGTGATGTCCGGTGTAGAATAAGGCTTGAATTGGCGAAAGTTAGTTTTGATGATTTCTGGTCGGCAGTGGAAAATAGGCTATCAGGGTCGGAATGGAATTTCGATAGTTGGAACAGGTTTGTAATGTTATTTTGGATATGTCTGCAAAATTTCAGGCCAATCGGAGTTGTTTTGGATAGTTTCAACATCATTGGTGGATTTTAGAAATATCAAAGTTCTTAGGCTTGAATCCGATGTGAATTTGATGTTATGGGATATGTTGGTAAGTTTGGTTGGGGTCCCAAGGGGCTCAGGATTGAATTCGGGTGCTTAACGAAGATTTGAACTTGGAAATTGCAGCATTACAGCTGTCGGTGCTGGTGTAACCGCACTTATGGAAGTTTGACCGCAGGTGCGGGCCCGCAGGAGCGGGCAGTGGGTCGCAGGTGCGGAAAGGTCTTAGGTGCGGTCTCGCAGGTGCGAGTAAGTGCGTCCCAGGTGCGGAAACCCTGGGAAAAATATAAATTAAACCTCCGCGACCCTAACATATTTTTTACACTATTGTTGTACGAAAGAGAGCTTTTGAGGCGATTTTTGAAGGGGAAAATTTGTGTTCTTCATAGAGGTAAGTATTTTGATCATTAAAACTCAATTATGGGTGATTATAAAATATAATCTCAGTATTAAATTCATGATAATCAGTAGAAAAAGGTGGGTTTAGGGCTTGAGATTATGAGACCTTTAGGGGTCGATTTGAGGGGTCAAACGAACTCCGATTTTAGTGTTCTTTATATGTACGGACTCGTGAGATGATGAAGAAAAGTTTTGTATAAAAATTTCTGAGTTTCGGGAAGCGAGCCCGGGGGTCGGGTTTTGACCAATTTCGGGTTTTTGAGCTAAATTTGTTATTTTTCGATTGGAATTTATTCCTTATGAATAAATTGAGGATAAAAATCTAAACTTGGTAGATTTGGAGCCTTTGGAAGTGGATTCGAGAGGCAAGCGTATTGTGGAATAGTTTCCGGGCTAGTTTTGAGGTAAGTAATGTCTTTAAATCCTGTTCCGAGGGTATGAAACCCTAGACTATGCACCCTTTCACAGGTTTTGAAATATAAAGGTTGAAACTCTGGAAACATCTTCCCTATTTAGGCGACTATTGAGTTGCTAAATTGAATTTTAAGCATATTCTTAATTAGTATTATTTTATTATTATATGAATTGGGCTGTAAGCCCTTTTTGGGGCCTAGTGCCGATCTGTTTTCCCCTTGGAGGAAGGGGGTGTTTACTATATTTTCCTCACTGATATGTTATGATTCTTACACTCGGTCTTTTCCTGATCAATTGTTTTGACACTCAGAGTATTTTGATACTATTTATTGAAAAAAAAGAAACGATGTTTTGGGTCGAGAACCCGATATGTTTATGGCCTAAGGGAAAATTGAGAGTGTCTGACTGAGTGAGGCTTTCAGGCCTATATTGTGAGGAGGCTTTCGGGCCTTATATGAGGGGCTTTAAGGCCTATATTGTGAGGAGGTTTTCAGGCCTTATATGAGGAGGCTTTCAGGCCTATATTGTGAGAAGGCTTTCAGGCCTTATATGAGGGAGGCTTTCAGGCCTATATTGTTAGGAGGCTTTCAGGCCTTATGTTGTTATAGCGTGTGGGTTGTAGAAGCCCCTCAGGAGTCTGTACACACCCCTAGTGAGCGCAAGTACCTATTGAGTGATGATTATTGCCCGCAGGGCTGATACTAAGTGATGATTATTGCCCGCGGGGCTGTTACTGAGTGATTGTGAGAATGCCTGAGGGGAAATTGTTACGAGAAATGATTTTAGCCCGAGGGGCAGATTTATGATAATTTTACTAAGTTTTCAAACTATGAGTTACTTCGTTTTCAAACTTATTTTTACTGAGAGTTTTACTGAGATATACTGATATTACACTTGTTTCAAAGTATTTCTGGAAACTGATTTTTGAACTTATGTATTTGAAAAATACTACCTGGTGACTTGGTTTTTTACTGGCTTTTGTGAACTTGTGTATCTGTACTGTACGTTTTAAAATTCTCATACTGTGATTTATTTTCATTACTACTGAGTTGGCGTACTCATAAAGACTCCCTGTGCCTCTGTGCACAGATTCATGTGACGATCTGAAGCAGTAGCTGTCCTTGTTCGTAGCATCAGTTCACGGGATTTCAAATTAGCTGCCCAGTGTCCACAACTTCTCCATTTCCCTTCCTTATTTAGTTTTAGCGTTTGATTCAGAGACATAAATTATAGTTTTAGCAGAGTTAGATTTATTTTACTCTTAGATGCTCATGACTATTGACTCAAGTCTTGGGAGGTTTTGTTTGGAGTTTTTAGTCTATTATTGGGACGCTAAGGCTTAATTACATTATTCTATGCTATGGTTGCCGCTTATTATTAAATTATGAACTTTTATAATTGAATAAATGAGTAGTAAGGTGACGGTCGGCTAGCCTAGTTCCACGATAGGCGCCATCACGGCCTGTTAGGATTTGGGGCCGTGACAACTCTATTATGTTGTGTCGGGTTCGGACTAATTTTGGAGAGGAATGAGACACTTAGTCCCTTAAGTTGGTTAGTTTGTTGGAAAAGTCAACCGAAAGTTGACTTATGGGTAAACAATCTGGAATTAGGGGTTTTATGGCTCAGATAGCTTCGTTAGGTGATTTGGGACTTAGGAGTGTATTCGGAATGTAATTCGGAGGTCCGTGGTAAAATTTTGCCTGAATTGGCGAAATTGGAAATTTGGCAATTTTCGGTAGGCAATGGAAAATTTGATATCGGGCTTGGAATGGATTTCCAAAAGTTGGAATAGGTCCGTAGTGTCATTTGCGACGTGTGAGAAAAATTTCAAGTTATTCAGACGTGGTTGGTTGGTTTCGACATTGTTGGCGAATTTCGGAAGTTTAGAAATCCTTAGGCTTGAATTCGAGGTTAATTTGATATTTTAATGTTGTTTTGAGCGATTCGAAGGTTCGACTAAGTTTGAATATGTTATGGGATGTGTTGGCATGTTTGGTTGAGGTCCCGAGGGCCTCTGGTGTATTTCGGATGCTCAACGAGCCATTTTTGGACTTCAAAAGTGGGCAGATTTTCTGGTGTTCTGTTGCATAAGAATTGTTCTTTGCGATCGCGAAGAGGAGGTCACGATCGCGTAGGCTTAATTGGGGCTGAGGCAGAGTTGTTCTATATGATCGCAGAGGTGAGGTTGCGGTCGCGTGTGGTTGTGATGTAGTGCTTCGTCAACGCGTGGCCATGGTTGCGTTCTCCTAGAAGAAAGTGAGCCGATGTTAAGCTGGGCGATTGTTCTATGCGATCACGTGAAGCAGGTCACGATCGCATAGGTTTGTGTGGCATAGGCTCGCGAACGCGTGGGAGTTTCCGCATTCACGTAAGGTTAATTGAGGGGCATCATTTGTTTGTGCTTTGCAATCGCGAGGCTATTTCCACGATCGCGATGACTCACCTGGGCAAATTTAAAAGGTTCAAAAATGAGGGTTTGAGTTTATAATTCCAAAATTCAATAGAGGGCTCGGGAGAGGATGATTTTAGAGAGGATTTTCAGATGAGTGATTGGGATAAGTGTTCTTCACTTAATTTTGGTTAAATTCCATGATTGTGTCTTGATTTTTATCATCTAAATTGGGAATTTGGGGTTGAAATTGGGAGAAAAATGGAGGGGAATTAGAGAGTTGATTTTGGGGATTTCAATGGCCATTTGTTGTCGGATTTTGATGAATCTGATATGGTAGACTCGTGAGTGAACAAGGATTCTAGTTTTGTAATTTTTTTTCCAGATTCGGAGACGTGGGCCTGTGGGTCGAGTTTGTTCAATTTCTGAATTTTTGGTCTAATTTGATAATTTTCGTGTGGAATTCGTTCCTTTAGCATATATTAATGATATATTACTGATTTTGGATAGATTAGGGGCAATTTGTGGCCGAGTCGAGTGGCAAGGGCATTGCGGAGTAGATTTTATCCGGTTTGAGGTAAGTAACGACTGTAAATCTGGTCCTAAGGGTATAAAAACCCAGAATTTTGTATTATTTCATTAAATGAGGCGATGCACAAGCTAGGTGACGGGCGTGTGGGCATGCACCATTAGGGATTGTGAGTTGGTCCATCCCATAGCAATTACTGTGTTGCATATTTTGATTAAGATGTATAATTTGCTAAATGTTTTAGAAGGAATTCTTATTATTTGGGCGGAACGCCATGTTTTGGGCCTTGTGCCTGTACTATTTTGACCCTCAGGGGTATTTTATATTGTTCTCACACTGTTTTGATTTGAAAGAATATCCTCAATCATGTTTTTCCTCCTTACTATCTAATTCAGTTTCATTACTTTATTTTAAATATATGAAAGTTGTTTTGGGGTGAGCCCCCAACGTTTTCTACCTAAATGCCCGAGCGGCTTGTGAGATTGATGACTGAGTGAGGTCAAGGGCCTGATTGTGAGGATATTTATGGGTCGGGTTGCACGCTGCAGCGATATATATATATATATATATATATATGTATATGGATCGGGTTGCATGCCATATAGATAAATGGATCGGGCACGGCAACGATATTGGATCGGGTTGCATGCCGCAGCGCTATAGCGCTTGGGCTGTAGGAGCCTCCCTGGAATCTGTACACCCCCAGTGAGCGCAGGTGCCTACTGAGCATGAATGTTAGGTGATGAGTGTTGAGTCATGTGTGACTGAGAGGCCTGCCCGAGGGGCTATTTATGAGTGATACTTCGCTCGAGGGGCTTGTTTATGAAATCACTATTTTCACTCTAGTTTTATATTGAGCCTCTATCGAAACTGTTGAAAATGTTTGAAATGACTTTCATTGGAAACTGAAGTTTTTACGAGATACTTTGATTTGGATACTGATTTGATCTTGTTGTTTTTCACTGAGATTTTATGTTGTGAGTTTTATGTGATTTTAAATGCTCGTCACTGCACTCAGTCTTTAGTTATAATTGTTACTTACTGAGTTGGCGTACTCACGTTACTCCCTGCACCTTGTGTGCAGATCCAGGTACCAGGGCATCCGAGTGAGTGTTGATCTTCTTCTTCAGACT
Organism: Nicotiana knightiana; assembly: GCA_005239525.1. Classification (NCBI taxonomy): domain Eukaryota; kingdom Viridiplantae; phylum Streptophyta; class Magnoliopsida; order Solanales; family Solanaceae; genus Nicotiana; species Nicotiana knightiana. Next base: position 20,911 of record ML368301.1, on the reverse strand, counting down.
ATCCCGGAGCTTAGCGAGGTAGCTGCACGGGGTCCGCAACCCTGCTTTTCTCCTTCCTATCTTTTCGTATTTATTTTCATTGGACTCCTCTTGTATTGAGTACACTGTATTAGACTATTATTCTAGTTGCTCATGACTAGTGACTCTGAGGTCGGACCGTGATTTCATGTTTTGCTTATTTCCGCTTGTTTTGAAGTGTTTAAATGAAAGATTTATGATAAATATGATTATTAAATGAATTAATGAAAATAGTCTTTTATGCTATAAATAACGAATCGGCTAGCCTAGTAATGCGATAGGCGCCATCACGACCGGGGCGGTTTGGGGTCGTGACAACCGGTTACATTCTTCATTGATAGCAAATCAGCTATTCAGCTTGCAGCAAATCATGTACTTCATGAAAGAACCAAATATATAGAGATCGATTGTTATTTTATTCGAGATGAAATCAAGGCAGGGACAGTCAAAGAAGTACATGTCAACACTAAAGAGCAACAAGCAGACTTACTGACTAAGGCTTTGGGGACAGCTCAGTATGTCCATCTGCTTGGAAAGCTTGGTGTGTTCAATGTCTTGCACCCTCCAGCTTGAAGGGGCATATTGTAATGTCATGTGTTATGTGTGTGATTAGTTAGTTAGGTTTTTAAGAGTAGTTAGGGTGGTTAATGTAAGTTAAGGGTAGATTCGTCCTTTTACATTCATTAATCTTCTTCTCATTCACTTCATTGTATATAACGATGCTGAAGATCAATAAAACAGTGGCTTTGATCATTTTCTAATTCACTGACTCTCTTTCTCAATCCCTTCTTGAATCATCCTCCATTCAAGCCCTTAAACGATATCTGTATTTGAGGACTTCGGTAGTTATTTGGGCGCAAAAATGCATGAAACTATTTTAACATCCTGCGAAATTTATTTCATTAAGAAATCGACCAACTCTGGTTAGTTTTTCATATAAAATAAATTAAAACAAATATTCAAAAAATCGACTAAAATCGGTTGGTTATTTCAGTCAGTCATTTTAAAAAGTCGACCGACTTCGGTCGGTAATTTTATATTTTTAATAAATCAAACCGAAACTAGTTGGTTAATTTCGCATGAAAATGCAACCAACATGATTATGCATTCTAGTTTCAAAAAATGTGACCATGTATGGTCTGTGTTGAAACATGAGTTCCCTAAAATTTCTCTTAAAGTCTTTATTATTTCCATCATAATGTTCCAAATAATAAAATTTGTTGGACTCGCCATTTTTACAATTTGTGTTGGTGGGTGGCCATTTTCCATCGTTCTCTTGAAAGGAGTTGGGTTCCTCCTTAGAGATGGAACTAGGATCATTGCCATGTTGCCCACAGTTGGGTCTTGTGGGGGACGAATGTCCATTGCACACTTGTAGAGGTTTTGAGGACATGCTAGAATGTGCCTCTTATCTTGATTTTCATTGAATAGGAAGACTTTTTCCTCGTTTAGGTTTGAAAATTCCACCACGGATTCTCCTACTAAGTCTATTTGTTCGATCATTTCTTCTTCCACTGGATTGCCTACGTTTGGTACCACTGGAGGATTGTGGTTCAAATCCTTCATGGGCATTGGTATGTTGGGATTCTGTGGTTGTGGCCGGGGTTATGTCATGACCCAAAATCTAACCACAGGCATCGTGATAACACTTAGTCTTTAAGACAAGGTAAGCCGATTACGGTTACAATTCAAGCCATTTTTTAAAGATAATTGAAACCAACAACTGGAATAATTATAGCACCTTCCCACGACTGGTAATACTAAGTCACGAACTATAACTGAATACATGCAATGATATCAATGATTGAATACATAATACTGTTCAAATAATAATTGATAGTACAATAAAATGGAAAGACTCCAAATTACTGCGACAATTGATAAGCAGGTATTTTAACCTAATATTTGCTCTCTTTTACTTGTGTTTTAGGCAAAATTTTTTTTAATATATTCCCAGAAACTAATGAAATATTCTTGCTTTCAGAGATTGTTCAAAATAAGCCAAAGGAATAAAAAAGGAGTCAAAAGTTAAACAAAAACCAAGGCTGGGAAAATACATCTGAAGTGCGAACCGCACAAATATTGTGCGGCCGTGGAAGCCATGATACAACCACGATCATAATTATGTGGTCCGCAAGAGAGATATTTAGAGAGTGTGATTTTGGGCTAACTAATGAGCGCGGACCGCACCAGAAATGTGCGGCCGCTAAAGTCCCTGTGTGGCCGCGAGTGAAATTATGCGGACCGAGATGACTGAGATTCAGAGAGCTTACAACTTGAGTGTAACGACCCGACCGATCGTTTTGAGTTCTAGCGCGTTGTTAAGCGGTTTGAGTCCATGAGTAGCTTCACTTCAGGTATCATGACTTGTACGCGTGGTCAGAATTGAAATTCAGGAAGTTCGGAGTAGATTTAGAAAGAGAATTCTCATTTCGGAAGCTTTAAGTTGGAAGAATCTGACTAAGTGTTGATTTTGAGTAAACGACCTTGGAATCGGGATTTGCAATTTCCAATAGGTTCTTATGATGATTTTGGACTTGGGCGTATGTCCGGATCGGGTTTTGGATGACCCTGGAGCTTTTCGGCGCCTATTTTGGAAGTTAGCATTTTGGGAAGAATTTCATAAATAGGGTTTGCAGTGCATTTCATTGTTATCAATGTCCGTTTGAGATTTCTAGTCTAGGAATAGCTCCGTATGGAAATTCTGGTATTGGGAGCGCGTTCAGAAGTAGATTCGGAGGTCCGTAAGTTATTTTGGAGTCATTTGGCTAAAGTTAGCAATTTGAAGGTTTATAAGAGGTTTGACCGGAAGTGGACTTTTTGATATCGAGGTCAGATTTTGATTCTGGAAGTTGAAGTAGGTTCGTAATGTCAAATGCGACTTGTGTGCAAAATTTGAGGTCAATCGTATGTGATTTGATAGGTTTCGTCATCGAATGTAGAAGTTTGGGGTTCTAAAGGTCATTAAGCTTGAATTGGGGTGCGATTCATGACTTCGACGTTGTTTGATGCAATTTGAGGCCTCGAGCGAGTTCGTATCATATTTTGGGACATGTTGGTATAATTGGTTAAGGTTTTGAGGGCCTCAAGTGGATTTCGGAAGGTTAACGGAATGGATTTCGGACAAAGAAAGCAGTTGAAATTCTATTGCAGAAGTTGTTCGCCGGAAAATTTCTAACGCGTGGAGTCGATTTTGGAAGCTCATATCTTGCAATCTTTAATGAATCTGAAACTTTGTGAAACATGAAATTTTTAGCCCTTGCCTTATGGATTTCAGAAACATAAACTATTCATCATTTGGATATTTGTATACAAAGTTATGATCGATTGAATGTAGGCTGCTAAAGTTGTTTTGCAATTTCCCCATAAATTTCTGATGCGAGGAGCCTACTTTGGAAGCTTATATCTCGAAATCTATAAGGAACGTGATGGTCCGTTGGCTGAAGGTTAGTAGTAGTTCATTTTTTCCCGAAAATTAGGCAAAGTCGCATTTCATACGTGCGACTTGCATGGACAGAATGCCTTAAACGAGAGTCAGCCTTTTTTTGCTCATTTTTTAGTTTTGAGTCTCGGATTTGGGCGATTTTTGGAGCTTTTGAAAAAGTTTTTTCACCTAGCACTTTGAGATAAGTAATTTCTACACAACATGAGTTTGATACATAGATAATGGATAGATTAACATGTAAAAATTGGTGAAATCAAGGGTTTAGATGAAAACCTAGGTTTTGTATAAAATGAGATTTGACCACGAAAATGGTTATGGAATTTGGTAAAAATCATATATTTGACTCCATAAGGTTATGGGTAACAACTTTCTTTTAAAATTTCTGGAATCAAGGCACGTGGGCCCGGAGGTAAATTTTAGGAATCTTTCATTTAGGGTTGGATAATCACCTTAATAGTTGGAATGTGAATTTTTGAACATGTATTGATTAGTTTATACACTATTTCATTAGTTTTGTATTGTTTCACACCGAATTGAGGGTTTGAGCATAATCTTGGACCAGAAAGTGCGCTTCGGAGCGAGGTAAGTCTCTTTTCTAACCTTTTAAGAGGGATCTGTCCTCATAGGTGATATAATTAATTATGTGCTACTATTTGTGGGGGCTACATAGGCACGAGGTGACGAGAGTCCATGCGTAGCTACTATTATGCTTATGTCCGGGTAGCCTAGGATCCGAAGCATGTTTTACTTGCCATACTTGTAATTTTACTGATAAATTTAATATGCTTAAATCATATCGAACTTGGCAAATGAACTTTTAAAAAGATTAAACACCATCTTCTTGATCACTAAAAGAGAAATTGTCATTTCCTTGGGTTATTGTTCTCCTTATGAAGTCTGGATTGACTGTTTGAATGTGTGTATCTATGAGTACCTGCGTCGCATGTATGATTCGCGAGCAAGGTAACTCTATTATTTATATTTGACCGCGTCACATGTATGATTTGCAAGCGGAGTAATAGATGCATCTATGGTTCGCGTCGTTCGGCCCTTCAGCAGTGCACATATATTATTATTTGATCGGGTCGTACGACCTCAGCATTACTTGCGCATGATATTGTTGAGTACCTCCTGCGATTTGAAATGCTTAACTGCTTTGAGATGTAAGTTATTAACTGAAATGACGGAAGCTAAGATTTATAATTGTGGAAGAAGTTGACCTTTTCTGTTATTATTTATTATTTGATTATAACATCCATGTTTAGCATCACATTAATTATATTGAATTGACCTCTAGCAAGTGTCATAGTCGACCTCTCGTCACTACCTCTTCGAGGTTAGGCGGGATACTTACTCAGTACACGTTGTTTTTGTACTTATACTACACTTGCTGTGCATTTTTATTGCACAGGTACATGTACATCTAGTGACATAGCTTGGTGCAGTGGCATGGTGGATATGGGGATTAGGTGAGATGCACCTCTCGAGACGATCCGCATCCAGCAGAGTCTCCTGTAGAGTATTGTGTTGTAATTTTCCTTACTGTTCCATTTGTATTCCGGACAGTTATAGTATTTCATTTGTCTTTCCTAGAAATTGCTCATGCACTTTGACATCGGATTCTGGGATGACTTTGGGATTAAATTAATATTTGGAGTTGTTAAGACATTGTTATTTTACTTAGTAAGGTTCGTTAATTATCATTTTGTAATGAAAAATAAATGATTTCTAATACTAAGATAGAGATATAATCAACTTTTAGTGTTGGCTTGCCTTACATTGGTGTCCGGCACCATCACGACCTTAATAGGATTTTTGGGTCATGACAACATGGTATCAGAGCACTAGACCCTTAGGTCTCACGAGTCATGAGCAAGTCTAGTAGAATCTTGCGGATCGCTATGGATACGTCTGTACTTATCTTCGAGAGGCTACGTGGCTGTTAGGAGTACTTCCCTTCTTGATTCCTCATCGTGCGTTTTGACTCCTTTTAGGCTTATGCCTTTATTTCCTTCATATTCAATCTTATGTGACGTTAGGCGCTTGCTATCAATTGGGAACCGAAGAATCGTAATTGTACTACAGATGTGGTGCATGATGTTTTTCCCTGCGTGCTTGATTGGGCTATTGTGGTCACCTTGCGGAAGGTTGTTCTATCATTTCAGCTCAGTATCAGTATTACCTAAGGCTTTGAGATTTGGCGTTGATTGTTATGAAGATTTATGTGTTGCTATCGCATAGTATTTGCATAATGGTAGGATGCTTGCCTATGCAACGAGGTAATGAATGACAATGAGGTTATACTTTATGCTTGATTCGGAGATTCAGTATTTTACTTCTGGCAAAGGAAAGGAAAAAGACCTACGACTGTTCAAGTTTGGGTTGATAGAGTGACGAGACTTGGTGTTTTCAAGTGTGGTGGAATTTTCATCTACGACGTGGTATCGTCGTCCTTGATTGAATGTGTTAAGTTTGCCGGTGTTATGATCTTCTTCAGATTGCCTTCGGGGCATGATATTATGAAATAGTGTCGTGGAAGCGGCTGTCAGAGATCGTGGGGTGCGGTGGTTCAGGATTGAATGAGTATTTCTAATGTTGACGGCTCGAGAAGAGGATCTTCAGAAAGTGTTGAAGTTGGTAGCGATCTATTGGTTGAAGTGTTGCAGATATAGATATTGATTTAAGGAAGCAGGTGGGCAACAAAGGATGAGGAAGGACATGTGGAAAGTATCAGGCGGCGGATAAATTTCTAGAAGGCCAGGTGTAAGAAGCAAAAGTCGAGTAGTTTCTTAAAGGAGTGATTTTGACCAAAGTGGGAGAGTGGCAGAGTAGCATATGGGATCAGTGGCAGGATAACTACACACCCGTAGAAAAAGTCTAGAGTGATTTGGGATTCACGGTGGACAATGACTGGGTCTACAGACTTAATTTGAAATACTGGCTATTATACAGCGGGAGATTTGATACAACATAAAGGAGTTGCTCGATATGACGAAGGATACAACATGACCTTTGATTTAGAGGTACATTTGCACATTTAGTTGAAGTCCCTAAGAAGTGAACAGACTAGTACAAATGGTGGATGAGCACGGGCTCATGATGGGTTATAGATGATGTAGTGATTGTACCTCGTGTAGCAGCATTGAAAGATGTCGGCGTGTAATCTCCATGGGTGAGTTATGGGTGAGTTATCTCCTATGAGCAGATCAGTGATCGCGTGGTTGGCAAAGTTTCTGCGAAGAATCCTACTGCTATCCGGTAAAGAGGTCGGACATGTGAATGTGGTTAACGATTCAGAGTATTCATAAAGGGTTTTACAGAAAGATTTAGAGGAATTTGGCGGGTTGGTTGTGCAAGATCATGTCAACAATGAAGAAAGAATCTTGGTGGGTTCCAAGGTTATGTAATAAGTGGCTCTAAGCTTAGTGGGAGCGTCCCACCGTCTACGATTGAGTTGCATGGTTATCTACTTGTGAGGTTTCGGGTTATCGACGTATTGGTGAGTTAATACAGCTAAGGGAAAAGAACATAAGTGGTAATTTGAGCAAAGGAATTGATAAAGGTGTGCTTTAGTTGGCCTTATTGACTCATGTTCGGGTTTTCGGAAGATTCAGGATTTATGCTTCGTACAGAGGTCATTTACAAGGGAATTGATTCAGTCGGGTGCTTCATTGAGACGGGTGTTCATGGGCCAGCAGAGCCTTGGAGTTGATTATATTCAGGACCAAGCCAGAGTGGGTGACTCTCAACAACGGTCCTAGTGAATTCAAAGGTTAGAATGCGGTGTCTAAAGATTTCAAGCCCGCGGTATGGTTAAGAATCGAGCTTTTGCAGCAGTTATTGATAAGAGGCTAAGAATTTTCTATGATATTTTCGACTTGCAAGACTTCGGATTCGTAGAGGAATTTTTGAAATGGGTGTATCAGTTGAGGATGTGAGCATGCACCCAAGGAGGGTATGAGATGGTTTGTGGGATTTGAGACATCATGATCTCGTGATACAAGGCCACTCGGGAGGAGTGCTGATTGAGTCATTATGTGTTGAGTGGAGTTATATTTATTTCTAAGACAAGTTAAGGATAAGTTAGAAGAAGTCGGGTCTGTTAGCCATAGTCGAATTGGCATGATGGTGGTAGTGTTTAGTACCTCCAGCGTGATTAGATTATGCATGTGATTCGTGGCGGTACGTGTGAGGCTTGATTGCCACCATACTTGGTTTTATTTGGGAGTAGTTAGGTATTATGGCTTGTAATGTGTAGGCGGATCCTGGAAGGGCAGTGGTGATTTAGACCACTACTTGAGGATTTGTATATTCTACGGTTATGAGAATTCAATCGTGTGTTGTTATGGTTCTCTTGGAATGAGTAAAGTAGAAAGTTTCTACATGATGAAGTGTTTACTCTAGTAGTGGTTCAGGAGCTGAGATGAAATTCTTGTACTTCTGCGCGTTGGCGTGATTAACTGCATCAAGTAGCATGGGATTCAGAAGTTGAGGATTCAATATTTACGGTTCGGTGGAAAAGGATGTCACAAGCTCGGATGAGCAAGAAAAGGATTTGAAGGTTTAGAGTAAGCCGGTGTTGCCTTCAGCGTCACCTGAGATCGGTGTTCTGTGAAAGAGGCTTTGCATCCTGGTTATGGATTCTTGGTTTGTGTTACAGCGTTAGTGTGGCTGGTGGTATGGATGTGAAGACTTGTTACCTTATTTGGAAGGACGTGGGAGCGTGGCCGCTGGAAGATTGTACAAGTGTGACATTGTAGTCACTTGATTGATTGAAGATTTAAACTAAGTATGAAGAATGTGGTAATATCACTTATTTCAGAATTTATGCTTGGAGGGCGCTCGGTTCATTTGGTTGTGAACTGTGGAAGTTGGCTCTGGTTATGATGGTTGTTCTTGTGTGTTATGGGAAAAAAGAGGTTATTAGAGACCCGTGAAAGGTTATTAGCCTAGTACGTTGCGATCAGAATCTGCTTGAGGTTTGTGGATGGATTTAAATATGAATCAGGGCTCTATATCAGGCCAGAGGTGTTCATTTCAGTATAGCGCTTCTCATGGAGGAGTATTAGAACGTTGGGTGTTATTTCGGCGTCTGCTATTTCATATGATACTATATTGTTCCGTGTGAGTTGTGCAACGACTTGATAATTTTCTTATGTGTTGAGATTCTGCGTAGCGATGTTGTTATGTGAGCAGGATGGCTCGTGATATTCAGATCATATATCACATCTCAGTTGTAATTGAGTTTATAGCTTCTGGCGCTATATGTCTCCCAAGGGATGGTATTGTGCACTTTGCTTTGCTTGTGATCGATATTCAGTATTTTGTAGTAATGAGCAATTTAGCTCGGTGTGTATCTCCTTATGTGAATTTTATGTGTGGATCGGGTGGCACGCCGCCACGGGTATGTTATTTGGATCTGGTTGCACGTCGCAGCAGTGTGATGTTGAGTACGATTTTCTATATTATATTTTTGTGCGTTGTTTCCCATTTTTTGAGGAAAGTTCATATTAGTGTGTGAGTTGAGTAATTCCTCCTAGAGTTAGTTTTCCTTATGTATAGCATTCGAGGTTGTAGTTTATTGGCACGTTGTGGCATCATATGAGACTTTTGGTCATGACTGGGGTGGCTTGTTCCCTGAGCGGTTCGTACTGGGTGAGAAGAGATTAATGGATCTAGGATCAATGCAATCAGATCATATGAAGTGTATCAAAGAGAAAATGCCATTAATTGATTCATCATGAGGTGATGGCTCTTGTCAGGAGTATAGATTTAATGATTTGTTGGCTCAACAATTGGTTAAGGAATTCTACACGTCTCTTCCGTCATGGCAGCATTGCAAGAGTTGGAATAGGACTTATATGAGCCATGAGGTATGTGGGAGCATCAGATTCGTCGAATTTCGGCTATTATAATTAAAGAATGTTATTATGATCAGGTGAATTATGCGGTGTGTGGTGTTAATTCAGCAAAGGCATGTAATCACGTTTTGGTACATCGTGTGGTGATTGATACGATGTTCGTATGTTGAAAGCAGGCCCGGTAGAGAGTTTCGGGCGTAGGAATTTGGCTCTAAGGCTTGTTGGACTAAATAAAAGGGAGAATCTTCAGACTGACTCAAGCTAATGTGCTCAACTGGGTTGTGGAAGCATGGGAAAGAGCACGAGCTGTTAAACAGTGATTTTGGACAACTCCGGAGCATTTCTTGGCACGTTCGAGGACGAATGTATGCTTAAGTGGGAGAGAATGTAACGACCCGACCGGTCGTTTTGAGCTCTAGTTCGTCGTTAAGCAGTTTGAGGCCATGAGTAGCTTCACTTCAAGTATCATGACTTGTACACGTGGTCGGAATTGAAATTCAGGAAGTTCGGAGTAGATATTGAAAGAGAATTCTCATTCCGGAAGCTTTAAGTTAGAAGAATCTGACTAAGTGTTGATTTTGAGTATGAAGGTTCCAACAGGTTCGTATGATGATTTTGGACTTGGGCGTATGTCCGGATCGGGTTTTGGATGACCTTGGAGCATTTCGGCGCATATTGTGGAAGTTCGCATTTTGGAAAGAATTTCATAAATAGGGGTTGCAGTGCATTTCAGTGTTATCAATTTCCGTTTGGGATTTCGAGTCTGGGAATAGATCCGTATGGAAATTCTGGTATTGGGAGCACGTGAAGTAGATTCGGAGGTCCGTAGGTTATTTTGGAGTCATTTGGCTAAAGTTAGAAATTTGAAGGTTTATAAGAAGTTTGACCGGAAGTGGACTTTTTGATATCAGGGTCGGATTCTGATTCTGAAAGTTAAAGTAGGTTCGTAATGTCAAATGCGACTTGTCAATCGGATGTGATTTGATAGGTTTCATCATCGAATGTAGAAGTTTGGGGTTCTAAAGTTCATTAAGCTTGAATTGGGGTGTGATTCATGATTTCGACTTTGTTTGATGCGATTTGAGGCCTCGAGCGAGTTCGTATCATGTTTTGGGACATGTTGGTATAATTGGTTAAGGTCCGAGGGCCTCGGGTGGATTTCATAAGGTTAACGGAATGGATTTCGGACAAAGAAAGCTCCTGAAATTCTGTTGCAGAAGTTGTTCGCCAGAAAATTTCTGATGCGTGGAGTCGATTTTGGAAGCTCATATCTTGCAATCTGTAATGAATCTGAAATATTGCAAAACATGAAAGTTGTAGCCCTTGCATTATGGATTCCGGAAACATAAATCATTAATCATTTGGATATTTTTACAGAAAGTTATGATCAATTTAATGAAGGCTGGTAAAGCTATTTTGCAATTTCCCTCAAAATTTCTGATACGAGGAACCTACTTTGGGAGCTTATATCTCGAAATAAGGAATCTGAAAATTTGCAAAATATTAAAGTTGTAGATCTTTGATTTTAGTTTCCTGAAAGTTAAACCATTCATGATTTGGACATTTTTACAGAATGTGATGGTCCATTGACTGAAGGCTTGTAGTAGTTCACTTTTGCCCGAAAATCAGGCAAAGTCGCATTTCATACATGCAACTTGCCTGGGATGAATGCCTAAAAACAGGAATCAGCCATTTTTTACTCATTTTTGAGTTTTTAATCTCGGATTCAGGCGATTTTGGAGTTTTTGGAAGAGGGTTTTCACCTAACACTTTGAGGTAAGTAACTTCTACACAACATGAGTTTAATACATAAATTATGGATATATTAACATGTAAAAATTGGTTAAATCAAGAGTTCAGATGAAAACCTAGGTTTTGTATAAAAATGAGATTTGACCAAGAAAATGGTTATGGAATTTGGTAAAAATCATATATTTGACTTCATAAGGTTATGGGTAACAACTTTCTTTTAAAATTTCTAGAATCAGGACACGTGGGCCCGGGGGTGAATTTTAGGAATCTTACATTTAGGGTTGGGTAATCACCTTAATAGTTGGAATATGAATTTTTGAACATGTATTGATTAGTTTATACACTATTTCATTAGTTTTGGATTGTTTCGCACCGAATTGAAGGTTTGAGCATAATCTTGGACCAGAAAGTGGGCTTCGGAGCGATGTAAGTCTCCTTTTTAACATTGTAAGATGGAACTGTCCCCATAGGTGATATAATCAATTATGTGCTACTATTTGTGGGGGCTATGTAGGCACGAGGTGATGAGAATCCGTGCGTAGCTACTATTAAGATTATGTCCGGGTAGCGTAGGATCCAAAGCATGTTTTACTTGTCGTACTTGTAATTTTACTGATAAATTTAATATGCTTAAATCATATCGAACTTGGAAAATGAACTTCAAAACATATTAAACACCATTTTCTTGACCACTAAAAGAGAAATTGTCATTTCCTTGGGTAATTATTTTCCTGATGAAGTCTGGATTGACTATTTGAATGTATGTATCTCTGAGTAGCTGCGTCGCATGTATGATTCGCGAGCAAGGTAAGTCTATTATTTATATTTGATCGCGTCGTATGTATGATTTGCGAGCGGGATAATAGATGCATCTATGGTTCGCGTCGTTCGACCCTTTGGCAGTGCACATTATATTATTGTTGGATCAGGTCGTACGACCTCGGCATTACTTGCGCATGATATTGTTGAGTACCGCCTGCGATTTGAAATGTTTAATTGACTTGAGATGTAAGTTATGAACTGAAATGACAGAAACTCAGATTTATAATTATGGAAGAAGTTGACCTTTCCTGTTGTTATTTGTTATTGATAACATCCATGTTTAGCATCACATTAATTATATTGAATTGACCTCTAGCAAGTGTCACAGTCGACCTCTCGTCACCACCTCTTCGAGGTTAGGTGGGATACTTAATGAGTACACGTTGTTTTTGTACTCATACTACACTTGATGTGCATTTTTATTGCACAGGCACATGTACATCTAGTGACCTAGCTTGGCGTAGTGGCATGGTGGATATGGAGACTTAGGTGAGCTGCACCTCTCGAGACGTTCCGCATCCAGCAGAGTATTGTGTTGTAATTTTCCTTACTGTTCCATTTGTATTCCGGACAGTTATAATATTTCATTTGTCTTTCCTAGAAATTGCTCATGAACTTTGACACAGGGTTCCGGGATGACTTTGAGATTAAATTATTATTTGGATTTGTTAAGACATTGTTATTTTACTCAGTAAGTGTCACGACCCCAGTTCGCCCTCTGTGAACATGTCGTGACGACACCTAGTCCCTATGACTAGGTAAGCCTAACAATGCGGAATATCAACATAATTGCGGAAATAAGTAAGTAAAAGAAAGCTAAACAATCTAAAAGGAAAACTGTATATAAAAGACACTTGGCATATACAACCCAAAATAATATGGAAGTCTACAACATCACCCCAAAACCCGAAAACTCACGGGAACCACAGGCTAACAGAATATAATACACTGCTCTAACTCCAGAATATCTATACAACTTTAAGGGAGGATAAAAACTTTTCACAAAAGCTGGAATAAGTTAGAGACTCCTGGTCTGCGGACGCGGCAGATGTACCTCGAAGTCTCTGCTGTATCTCTCAACCTCGGGGATAGTGCGCCTGAGTGGAGGTACCTGGATCTGCACATGAAAAACATGCGCAGGAAAGGGCATGAGTACACCACAACGGTACTCAGTAAGTGCCAAGCCTAACCTCGGTCGGGTAGTGACGAGGAAGGTCAGGGCCCTACTGAGGTCAAATAATATAATAGGAATTTACAGTATGAAAACAGGCGGTAATAATGAGTACAACAGTGAAATAAGACAGGTCAAACAAGGCAATAACTAAACACAAGAATAGAGTAAACCTGGAATATGTACATCATAATGACAATGGTAACAATGAGGATCTCCCAGGATACCGTCCTGTAGTCCTTTTCTCAAATGTCCAGTGGATCTCCCGGGATACCGTCCCGTAGTCCATCATCTGTATATCCAAAGGATCTCCGGAATACCGTCCCGTAGTCCATCATATGTATTTCCGAAGGATTTTTCGGGATACTGTCCCATAGTCCATCATATGTACATCCAAAGGATCTCCGGGATACCGTCCCGTAGTCCATCATATGTATTTCTGAAGGATTTTTCGGGATACCGTCCCGTAGTCCATCATATGTATATCCAAAGGATCTTTCGGGATATTGTCCCGTAGTCCATTATATGTATATCCAAAGGATCTTCCTAGATACCGTCCTGTAGTCCATTATATGTATACAAAAGGATCTTCCGGTATACCGTCCCGTAGTCCATTATATGTATTTTCGAAGGATTTTTCGGGATACCGTATCGTAGTCCATCATCTGTATATCCGAAGGATCTCCGGGATACCGTCCCGTAGTCCATCATATGTATTTTCGAAGGATTTTTCGGGATACCGTCCCGTAGTCCATCATATGTATATCCAAAGGATCTTTTGGGATACTATCCCTTAGTCCATTATATGTATATCCAAAGGATCTTCCGGGATACCGTCCCGTAGTCCATTATATGTATATCCAAAGGATCTTCCGGTATACCGTCCCGTAGTCCATTATATGTATTTTCGAAGGATTTTCCGGGATACCGTCTCGTAGTCCATCATATGTATATCCGAAGGATCTTCTGGGGTACCGTCCCGTAGTCCAACTATCAATGTGCATGGGGATCTCCCGGGATACCGTCTCGTAGTCCCAAAGTAAATAAGCAGGGGAATCTCTCGGGATACCGTCCTGTAGTCCCAAAGTAAATATGCAGGGGGTTCTCCCGGGATACCGTCTCATAGTCCCAAAGTAAATATGCAGCCACAACAAGAAGACATTCAGATTTAAAGTGCAAAAATACAAGGCAACAAGTAACTCTAGCCCAACATACTTCACGTAGTACAATTTAAAGCAATCTAAGCAAACAGGTAATTTGGGGCAGCTAGGCATGCCCTTCTAAGCTAACATAGACTATGATTGGAAGTAGAATAAAACAGGTAAGAAAGGAACTCAGTCTAAATATTTAAAGTAAAACCGAATTTACAACCATTAGCACAAATACGCGCTCGTCACCTCACGTACAAGGCATTCAATTACCAAACATCACATCCTAAGGGGAAAGGTCCCCCGCACAAAGTTAGACAAGCCACTTACCTCGAATCGACTCAAAATCAACTTGAAATCACACGTTTGCCACGAGTATCCGACTCCAAATAGCCAAAATCTATTCAAATAAATTTCATATCGAAAATAACATCTCATGCAATTGATTCTACTATTAAATTCAAGGTTACGGCGCGAAATTGGGTAAAATGACCAAAATACCCCTCAGGCCAGCATCTCGGAATCGGATAAATTTTACATTTTCAGAACCCTCGTACTCTCACGAGTCCAGCCATATAAAATTCTCTCTAATCGGAGGTCAGTCACCCACTCAAACCTCGATTTTTGAAAAAACCTAAGTTCTGCCCAAAACACCCAATTTCACCCATCGAAATCTTTGATTTTAAGTTGAAAACATGTTAATGATTGAAAGAACTGAGTAAAAACCAACTTAAAATTGATTTGGAAGAAGTCTTGTTCTTGGAAAATCGCCTAAGTGAGTTTGAGTTTGAGAAAATATGAAAACGGAGTCAAAATTTCGGTATAAGTGCATTGCAGGCCACTGGTTGGCTTCGAAAATGCGAACAGGGGTTCGCAATTGCGAAAACCCTTGACCTGGAAATTGTGAAGCACAGTTCGCATTGTGAATACTGAGCAGAAGGGGAGGCTTCGCATTTGCGATGGCTTTTTTCTCATTTGCAAACATGCCTGCCCAGGCATGCCTTCGCATTTGCGATGGCAATGTTCGCATTTGCGAACATGCCTGCCCAGGCATGCCTTCGCATTTGCGATGGCATTGTTTGCGCATGCCTTCGCATTTGCGATGGCCTTGGTCGCAATTGTGAAGGCCTGCAGAACAGCCACACCAGCAGACTTCCAAGGCCAAAAAATGAAGTTTGTGGCCTATCCAAAACTCACCCGAGCCCTCGGGGCTCCAAAATCAAATATACACACTACATCAAAAATATTCCATGAACTTATCCGTGCGATCAAATCGCCAAAATAACATCATATGCATCGAATTAAGTCTCAAAATCCATGAATTCTATCAAATTTCATAAAACATCAAATTTTCCATTTTAAGTCCGAAACACGCCAAACGAAATCCGGTTTCAACCAAACCTTACAGAAAGAACGTAAACCATATATATGACCTGTACCGGGCACCGAAACTAAAATATGGGCCAGATACCATCACTTTCTAATCAGATTTCACTTTCAAATTCCTTAAATATTTTCAGAAAACAATTTTACTCAAAAATTCATTTCTCGGGCTTGGGACCTCGGAATTCGATTCCGGGCATACGCACAAGTCCCATATTTTTCTACAAACCCTCCGGGATCGTCAAATCACGTGTTCGGGCCCGTTTACCCAAAATGTTGACCGAAGTCAAAGTTATTCATTTTTAATATCAAATCTTAGCATTTTTTTTTTACAGAATCTCATATTTAAGCTATCCGGTTACGCGCTCGGACTGCGCACACTAATAGATGCAAATAAAAATGAGGTTTTCAAGGCCTCGGAAGCATGGAATGTGTGACAACATAGGTGATGACCCTTTGGGTCGTCACATTCTCCACCTCTAAAACAACCGTTCCTCCTCGAACAGACAGAAGAAGGAAGTACCTGAGTCGGGGAATAAATGAGGGTAACGGCTCCGCATATCGGACTCGGACTCCCAGGTTGATGCCTCAGGAGGCTTACCTCTCCACTGAACACGAACAGAGGGGAAACTCTTGGATCTCAACTGACGAACTTGCCGGTCTAGAATAGCTACTGGCTCCTCCTCGTAAGATAAGTCCTTGTCCAACTGGACTGAACTGAAATCCAACATGTGCGACGGGTCACCGTGATACCTCCGAAGCATCAACACATGAAATACCGGATGAACTCCTGCCAAGTTGGGAGGTAAGGCAAGCTCATAAGCAACCTCCCCAACACGCCTCAATATCTCGAAAGGGCCAATAAACCTCGGACTCAACTTCCCTTTCTTCCCAAATCTCATAACACCTTTCATAGGCGAAACCCGAAGCAGAACCCGCTCTCCGACCATATATGAAACATCACGAACCTTTCGGTCTGCGTAACTCTTCTATCTAGACTGGGCTGTACGGAGTTTATCCTGAATCACCTTGACATTCTCCAATGCATCCTGAACCAACTCTGTTCCCAGTAGCCTGGCCTCACCCGGCTCGAACCTGTCACACCTCCTTTTTCCGACACGGGGTTGGATACGGGAGTTTTTCCAATTTAAGTGACATTATGCGGATTTGGGATTTATTTATCAGTTTCAGAGTCGCCACCCAGATTTTTTACGGTGTTCCGGGACACCATTTATTTTATTGAAATCCCAAATCGAGGAAATTTTGACTCTGTTTTGATTTGTCTGCGGTCAGAGATCTGAGTAAGGAATTCTATTAACCCGGGAGAAGGTGTTAGGAATTCCCGAGTTCCGTGGTTTTAGCACGGTCGCTTAACTATTAATATTTGGCCTAATTATCTAATTATTTACATGTTTT